>OZ034800.1:60860693-61170693 GCA_964028335.1 Altica lythri | reverse complement strand
GTAAAAAAAAACATGTGGGTGACTTTGAATAATCCAGGTATTTGGAAAGTTTTTTAGTTATTATATACCAGTACAATGAAAACCTACTCTATATGCATACGTTTTATTTTTGGTGTGTAATTACACTATTTATACCTAATTATTTATACCAGCTATTTTCGTTTTATAGACTTAAGAGCTAAAAAGAAAAAGAAATTGTGAACGTCAAAGGGCATATTATCAGCGCCAGAAATGTTTGAAGAAAAATGAAAATAAAAAAAAGACGAGACAGCGACATTCATTATGATTTGATTAGGTCAGTTTATATACATACATACATATTATGATAGTAAATAATTGTTTGTAGGGAAGCTTTACGTTAAGTAAAGAAGCATGTTGCACGTTTTTGTTTATAAAATAATAATATTCGAAATGTTTTTACACTTGCTTATACTTATTTTAGGTTTGGTTAGGTAGCCATAAAGGCCATAAAACCACTAGTCAGGATGGCTGATCTTTTACCAGCAATAACAGATCCGTCGTAGAACTGAAGAAAACAAACTCAACTCAGGATTTTAAATTTTATGGAATATGCTATAAAATGCTACAAAATGAAATGGTTATCTAACTATCGAAGGCTCTTGTTTTGTGTTGTATTACAATAAGGTAGATACAGCTACAAAATCACACATTCTAAACGTAATGTGTGTATATTATTAATATTGTTTACCTATTATTGAAGCAAAACTTTTTTAGGCGCGACTAGGTGTAACTCTAACGTTAGATTCTAACGGAAGATTCTGATGGAAGTAACGGTGTGATTTCAGCTATGGGAGGAGCTTAAATTTTCAAAATTTATTTATGAAATTTTCAAAATTTTTAAACGGTTTCAAATACATTAATGGTATTTAGAGAGTAAAATCTATGTTTCACATTTTAGTTATCATAAACCTATTATTTCATATATAAAAAATAATGATAACTTTCAAATTCCTATTTCTAATGAATAATATAAATATAACATCTCATATTTTGTAAAGTATATAGACAATAAATATATTTGAATTGTAATTAAATATTTTTTTTTTCGATACGTACGTCAAAAAGTTTTACTTCACTTTTTTAATTATAATTCCGGGTGTTATTAGTTTTTAAAAAACTAAAAGAAACTTTTTTTAGAGCATAAAAAAGCAACAAAATGGTGTTTTATATAAGTCGATAGAGTAATTTGTTGCTTAGATAATTGCAAAAACAGCAAAATTGAAAATTATCAATGACTATTTTAAAAATTAATCTACAATATTGCTAATAAATCTAGAGTAGGATCTTATAAAGCTAAACAAATCTTTAAAATTTCAGATTCATCCATCAATTAGTTTAAAAGCTATTTAATTTGTTTATCCTAGAGACAATTTGTTTAAAAACTGATTGATAGAACTCTTTAAAATGCAACCGGCAGAATTGCTAGCATTATCATTTCCTGACTTTTGTTATTGCAAAAAACTGTCTAAGTGTTTAAGTGGGCATTACATTCCTCTAGTGTTTTGTGTCTTGAAGGACAAACACCATTCAACGTATTTACTAGCCTTTCAATCTGTTGCAATTTATTGTACAAACCATCTGAAGACTACGCAGTTTAGTCCAAGAAGCGGTTACTTTTATGTGGCCTTCTGCTACACTGAAAGGCTGTCGTTTTCATTTAGGACTATCGTGGTGGAGAAAAATACAGAAATTCGACCTATCTGCTGATTCCAAACATAAAAACTGCAAAAATGGTAAGTCGATGTGAGAGGTCTAAATTTACTAATTATTGGTTCGGGTTGCTTTTGTAAGGACTTCATGTCAGAGTTACCGTCTTTGAAACCATACCAGGAGTTCGCCGACTACTTGGTTAAAAATTATATAGTGTCACGCCTGGGGGGATTAAGGAAATTGTGCCTTAGTGTTTTAGGATGAGGGGTAGCTTACTGAAGGCACTTCCCGCCCAGGTCGTGGTTATCTACTCCCTGGTTAGGTATCCTGCTGAAGGCAGACAACTAACCAAGGGGAAGATTAGATAAACAACAGGAAACAAACAACAAATATATTAACAAGAAACAATAACAATGAATAATTAAATATAACTAACGAATAACTAAATAACAAATCTTAACTAATCTTACCAAATAAACTAAATGGTGGCATGTCACATTTACTCACGAAAATAAGTCAAGAGTCACAACGGCCCAGACCCAAGGGTCTGTTTTAGGGACACCCCGAAGGGTGACACTTACAGACAACCTCAGACTCCGAACTCCTCGAGTACGACCTCAACGACGCTCTTTTATAGCCAATTCTTACGCTACGTGAGAATAAGAATTAAACTATATAAGGTCGCCTTGAAATCTAACGTACTGACTTTGGCCTGGATAATTACAATTAAAATAATACAAAATAATACAATAAAATATCAAACAATTAAAATACCCTATTATCGTATGTGACATGCCCCCCTTCCCTTAAAGCCAGCCCCTGGCTTTGCTCGGCTCTGGCTTACAGGGGTGTATGTTTAGGACTGAGTTTTACAAAATAATTATAATCCACCACACTTCTGTCAGAATCTGCTCTTCTCGGAGAATGACCTGTCTTGCCCTCGTCTAGAAACGCCAGGTCCACCGCTGGCTAGACGGATCCCTTTTTGGTATGTTGGTCGGTCTGCACCATAGTCCCATAGCTCCATCTCTCGAGGTCCATGGCCAACATCAGACGGTACTCTACCACACGATTCACCTTAATAAATTCTTTTAACCATAAATCTACAGTCTTCCCATATTTGGCTACCATCCATTGGGAAGATCTGCTATTGGGATAGGAGTATTGAAGCTGACCATTTCCATTCCTCGACGGAGACCTTCCTTACTCGTTGAGACAAGACCAATACCATACTCAGGATAAAGGACCCTTTCCCTCTAGAATTCCGGTACCGAGCAAGCATCTCCTGGATTGCGTCTTCTTTGAGTAGATGTGGGGAAAACGTTAAACATTTAAACATTAAAACAATAACTCTGTCCTAAAACATACAAAAACAAACACTATTAAAATTAAATAATTACTGTAATTTGCCTAGAATGGGCATGAGGGAATCATTACTTTAAACTTCAACATTAGCATTAACAAAAAATTTAAATTTTATTTGACTTTATTTACAAGCTATTTACCTTCAACTACAAAAATAAAAAAAATAATAATTATACCTTTAGGTGCCCAAGGTCTTACCCTGTACTAAACACCTTATAAATTAAACCATTGAATGCCTAGGGTTTTTATCCCTATACTAAACATCTCATATATTATCCCATCGGGTGCCCAAGGTCTTATACCCTGTACTAAACACCGCATAAATTACTCCATTGGATGCCTAGGGTTTCTATCCCTATACTAAACATCTATTTAATATTTTTGAAACTTTCGGGCCAGGTAAGGTTTCTAGGCCATTCAGTGAAACCTCTCCTCTCCCTAGTTTCCTGTTAAACTCATCTCATTACTATAGCACTTGTTGAAGCTTGTTTCCTACTTGATAAAGCCAAACAAAAATGTCAATCACAACTAAAATATTTAAAAACTTTAAATAAACACCATTATTTGGTTCCCTTCCGCTTCTTTCTAGACCTTCCTATACAATCCTGATACTAAAATATATTAATTTATTTAAATTAAAAAAAAGTTACTAAAACTGTAGTAAAAGCTAAAACAATGAAAAATATTAATAATTCGATGGAATCATTTACTAAAAAAAATGTATTTAAAATAAACTGTTATAATTAATATAAATTATAATATCCATTTATTAATAACCAATAAAAGAAAAAAGCCTTTGTTTTTACAATACTACGTGTAGAAACAATGATTTTATGTTGGAGTCTCGGAGTTTCTGGTCCGATGTACTCTTAACTCTTACTTACTTTTGACATGCCACCTTTATTACTAATAAAGTTAAAAAAAATACACCGAATATTTGGTATCTGTTTCCCAATTTACAACATATTATAAAAAAATACCAGAAAATCAATGAAGAAAATACTACCTAATTAAATTAATGATAATTGAAATATCTAACTATGAAAATAAATAAAAAGAAAGGTTCAATGTCAATAATCTGAACTAATTACAGCTGTGTGTGCAGTTTTGCTATTTCGGAATTCAAGCTGACAAAGAATTAAATAACATAAAACATTTACTTGACCTTGACCATATCTGTAAACTATATACACATACCACAACAAATAATTAAAAAATGTTCACTAAAATCAGAAAAAACCTTATTCTCAATTGGTATAGATAGATTATAACATAGATATGAATGGGGTATATTGATGAATATTTATTATTGCACAAAGAAACTGGAAAAAATAATACAAAATAATACTTAACATTTCATTTCCTTGAAGACAGTTTATTGTTTATCAACAATACATATTTTATACATTATTAAACCTCTATACGATTGACCGTGAAAAAACACATAATAAGTGACCTACCTATACTTCTCGTATTTAAACATACACATAATAAAAAAATGCTAAATCTGCACTCAGGTCATAATTCTAAATAAATTAATTATTCCACCGTCAAATTTTATATAAAATAGTATACACACAAAAAAGCTTCATAAAAAACTCAAAAAACAATCCTCAATTTCTTCAAGATAAAACAATATTTATGAAAGTATCTCTAAATTGTGCAATAGAACAAATATAGTACATAACTTTACAAATTAATTAAAAACACAAGATATTTTGCTTTAAAAAACATATCGAACAGATTAGAAAGAAACTTAAGAAAATTAATAGATGATACTGTTTAGGAAGAAACAGTTCACAGGAACAGCTAACGGCACCTGGCACCTCTACTATGTCACGTCAGTGACATGAGGCAAAAAAATGCTATAAAAAAGGGCTACGAATAGTTAAAATTAAACTGATTAGGAAGAATCAGTACAGGGATCAGAGAACGGCACCTCCACCATGTCACGCCAGTGACATAGGGCAAAAAAAATACTAGAAAAAAAATTGCTACAAATATTTAAAAATAAACTGATTAGGAAGAATCAGTTATAAGGGATCGGCCAACGGCGCCTCCACCATGTCACGCCTGGGGAGATTAAGGGAATGTGCCATAATGTTTTAGGATGAGGGGTAGCTTACTGAAGACACTTCCCGCCCAGGTCGTGGTTATCTACTCCCTGGTTAGGTATCCTGCTGAAGGCGGAAAACTAACCAAGGGGAAGATTAGATAAACAACAGGAAACAAACAACAAATATATTAACAAGAAACAATAACAATGAATAATTAAATATAACTAACGAATAACTAAATAACAAATCTTAACTAATCTTACCAAATAAACTAAATGGTGGCATGTCACATTTACTCACGAAAATAAGTCAAGAGTCACAACGGCCCAGACCCAAGGGTCTGTTTTAGGGACACCCCGAAGGGTGACACTTACAGACAACCTCAGAGTCCGAACTCCTCGAGTACGACCTCAACGACGCTCTTTTATAGCCAATTCTTACGCTACGTGAGAATAAGAATTAAACTATATAAGGTCGCCTTGAAATCTAACGTACTGACTTTGGCCTGGATAATTACAATTAAAATAATACAAAATAATACAATAAAATATCAAACAATTAAAATACCCTATTATCGTATGTGACAATAGTAGAAGACGCTAAATATCCTCCTTTAATTTGGGCAGCATGCACGACATCAACTGAAATGACGACCAATGCCTGTAAGTCGTTCCATGTTAAATTTAATTAATTTTTTTACTCAGCGCATCCCAATTTGTATCAATTTTTGGACGTTTTAAAGAATATGCAGATAGACACTCATATTGCTCTAAGAAGCGTAAATTTAAATAAAGCGTGTAATAATAAAGCATATAAACAAAGAGTGCAATATTTAGGAAAAATAATTAAGAGTTATGGTGCTAACGATTTATTAAGAGTTATGGTGCTAACGATTTTTCAAGATTCGATTTTGTTCAGAAGGCATCATATCATTTTAGTAATGTATAGTTGTACAAATGGTTTTTTATCTGTTTAGGTACAGTAAATAGCTGTATATACTCGTATGTAGGTTAAATTGTATGGTACACTTTTTGTTTATAATTGATTAAGGATTATATGTACTTGTATTTAATTTTTTTCTAGTAAATGTTTTCTGGATGAATATGAATATAAATAGTGCAAAAGTGAAACTGAAATTTACGTTACGACAATTCCAATAAATACGTTGATGGGGTGTTTTTTAATCGTATATGTATTTCCTTTTGGCTTGTAGCAAAAGTGACTATGTGTGTTGAACTGTTTAAACGTTGAAACTTTGTAATCATTATCTTTACTTCGCTACGCAAAACCTCAAGTATGTCAATTCTGCAGAGGATAGAAGCAAATAAAGTATTTAAAGACAGTAATTCAAAGTCTGTTATTATAGTTTAGTATTGAAACACTTATGGGGGCTTTTTACACAATTTTATTTACAAAATTGTTAAGATACACTGAACTCTGCTGGATAACGTCTAACTACTTGACAATACAATGAACTCTTGTGAATACTTGAACCTGAACTGACGTTAACTGCCCATGCATCCCCTTATATACAACATTATTTAATCTAGTCAGTGTGTTTAGAAGTTTCTAGAATTTTCTAGAAACATTATTTAAAATGGTCAGTTGATTTTTAGAAACTTCTAAAAATCAACTGTCAACAACAATCTTTCAAATTAAGGTCCCTTCCTTTACGGTTATCCCGTTACACTGCCCCCTCCTTAGATTCATTCCTCCTGGATTGTTATTTCCTACATCGGAATCCCGCACACTCCCTGAGCCAGCCAAACCATCTTCTTGGAGTTGCTGCGCATCTCCACTGTGGTTTCCCTGGTAAGGCGCCAAACGATCATGATGGACCGCGACGGGTTTCCCTCTGGGAATTTTCACGATCCCATAAATGACATCGTTAATCTTCTTCTTGATGGTGTAAGGACCTTCCCAGTTCTTTTGTAATTTGGGACAAATACCTCGACGCCGTCGGGAGTTATAGAGCCAGACTAAATCTCCAACTTGGTAACTCTTTTCCATTGTCCGTGTGTCATAGTACCTCTTCATCCGATCACTAGATAATTGTAGTTTTCCACGCACCAGGTTGTGTATATTCTCCATTCGATTCTGAAGGTCGGCGACATACTGTTCACGTGCCATTTCTTCACCAGGTTTACAACCAAACACCAAGTCACATGGTAGCCTCATTTCTCTACCGAACAGGACCTTCGCAGGCGTTTGGCCAGTTGATTCGTTGATGGCCGATCAAATTGCCAGTAAAAATAGTGGAATATGTCGATCCCAATCCCTCTGAGAATCTGACACCACTTTTGACAGATAGTTGGTTATAGTCCGGTTCATTCGTTCCACCATTCCATCAGACTGAGGGTGCATCGCTGTGGTTCTCGTTTTGTGGATGGCTAATCTTTGGCAAACTTCTTGAAACAGCTTGCTCTCAAAATTTCTTCCTTGGTCTGAATGTAATTCTAGTGGTACCCCAAATCGGCTTACGAATTCTTTAACCTATATCTGCTAAAGTGGTGGCTTCCTGATTAGGAACTGCATATGCTTCAACCCATTTAGTGAAGTAGTCCATTACAACAAAAATGTACTTGTTTCCTACATCGGTCTGTGGAAGTGGCCCCCATACATCTACTGCGATTCTTTCAAAAGGACTTCCAACCAGGTATTGCTGCATTTCCGCCTTCGGTTTTCGGTGCGGACCGTTACTGGCAGCACATGTAGTGCATTTACGACACCAATCTTTAACATCATTAGTGCAATTTACCCAGTAAAATCTATCTCGGATCTTTTGCAGCGTTTTCGTGATACCCAGATGTCCTCCGGAACTATCATTATGCATCTGTTTTAAAATTTCCGGTACAGCATTTTTTGGGACCACTATTTGTTTCCTTGTTTCTGTACCTTTGGAATTTTCTACAAGTCTTTTAACGAGCCCACCGTCCAAAATTAAAGAGTTCCATTGCGACCAGTATGCTTTTAAAGCAGGAGAGGATGAGGATATCTCTCTCCACAACGGACGACGGTCCATTCTCTTCCACTCTCGAATCTTTCTCAGAACGGGATCGTTTTCTTGTTGCTCCTCCAGCATAGAAGTCTCGTCTTCTGGCACAACCTTAACTAAGGCAAGTTTTTCCTCGTTCTGCTTCACTCGGGTACAATGGGGGCAAGTATTTCTTATGTGGCCTAGTTCTCCGCAGTTCCAGCACCTCACTGGGCGCCTTCTTTTTAAAGAAAACTTCATTAACCTCTCCACTACCGCTTCGACTTCGCTGACGGCATAAACGGCATGGTCGAAGTTACCAGTGTCTTTCATTAGTCGAGCAGCTGCATGTGAGGCCTCCGTCGCCGTATCGAATTCCAGGGCAATGGTCAAGGCGTTTACAAGAGATCTCTGCCTCGCCAACCGTACAGCCCGTTGCAATTCGGCGTCTTGAAGACCATCGGTAAAGGTTTGGATCGCCAGGCACTCCAGAAATTTTTCCGCTGCATTTGGATACGCAAACCGTACCATTTTTTCCACTTCAGCTTTGAACTCCTGGATAGTTTCTCCATTTTTCTGCTTCCTGCTTTTCAACTGCACTCGGTATACCGGTTCCAGATGACTTTGACCATAACGCATCTCGAAACGATTCACCAATAGCTCAAAATTGTCAACCTCATCCGGTGTCAATACATGCAGGACGTCTAAAGCCTCGCCTCGCAGAGCCATGGTTAGGAACAATGCCTTCTCCTGGGGTGACCATCCATTCGCTCTGGCCACTGCATCAAATTGTTTTAGGTAATTTGACCAGGAAGTCATCCCGTCGAAGGTCGGCGGTTTTATCGTCATTCGTACCTTGGCTTCTCCGTTTCCTCGTCGTTCGACGTCTATGTGGCAGGTTTCCCTTCTTTCTGCATTTCCGTCCCCGTGGTGGATGATTTGGTTTCGGCGACAAGCTTCCAGTTCTTGTTGAAGCTTCCTTATTTCGGACCGCATTTGCTGGTTGATCTGGTTTTGCTCGTCTCGCAAGTTGGCCACTAGAGTGCATATTTCGGAGCGCAAATGCGATATTTGCTGGGAGAAGGAACTGTATAACTCTTCTGGTAGGGTAGACATCCGTTGTGATAGCTGGGACACCTCTTCGCGCTAGCTTCTTATCTGACTGGATAGCTCCTCTTGTTGGTTCGTCATTCGTTGTGATAGCTGGGACACCTCTTCGCGCTGGCTTCTTATCTGACTGGATAGCTCCTCTTGTTGGTTCGTCATTCGTTGTGATAGCTGGGACATATCTTCGCGCTGGCTGCTCATCTGACTGGACAACTGGGACAGTTGTTGAGTTTGATCTTCTTGTTGGCTCGTCATTCGTTGCGACAGCTGGGACATATCTTCGCGCTGGCTCTTTATCTGACTGGAAAGTTGGGCCAGTTGTTGGGCTAGTTCAGAATTCGCTTTTTGATTTGGGTCTTCAAACTCCACAGCGTCAGGGTCTACATTATTAGTTAGGTAGTATTCACGGAGCCTACTCAACAATACAGATTTGGTACCAATAGTTTCCAACTCCAATTCTTCGAGCTCTTTTCTGAGCTCAGCCACCAATAGATCATTTATTTTCTTTCCAAGCATTCTTGTATCTTCACCCCACACCTGACACCAATTTGAAACACTTATGGGGGCTTTTTACACAATTTTATTTACAAAATTGTTAAGATACACTGAACTCTGCTGGATAACGTCTAACTACTTGACAATACAATGAACTCTTGTGAATACTTGAACTTGAACTGACGTTAACTGCCCATGCATCCCCTTATATACAACATGATTTAATCTAGTCAGTGTGTTTAGAAGTTTCTAGAATTTTCTAGAAACATTATTTAAAATGGTCAGTTGATTTTTAGAAACTTCTAAAAATCAACTGTCAACAACAATCTTTCAAATTAAGGTCCCTTCCTTTACGGTTATCCCGTTACAGTATGTTTAACTTATTTTGAGAATTGTCTTCTCCATTTCAATAAACATTTTAAAATTGCCTTGCATATTTAAATACGTCCGGTTGTCGTTTGATTCCTACCCGTTTCTTGGGAGATACGAGTGATGAATCATCGCTACAGTCCGGCTTAGCCACCCTGGACTACTCCCTGTTAACCGCAAAGATGGTAAGGGTAAGGAGAACCCTGCGTGTGTAAATTCGCACAAGAACGCCTTGTATTCTCGCGTCTCATAACTGGAATAGGCCACTTGTGAATAAAGGGTATTAAATCAAATAATATAACAAATATATTAAGGTATCTACTTAAACTATAGGAATATAAACAAGGTAATGAGAAAATATATGAATTGATTCATAAAATAAAGTCTACCGAAAGGACACTTACGACAAAAAGTTATCAAGGTAAATTAGATAAGTACAACTCAAAATGAGTTTAATTAGAAACGATTTTTATTGGGTAGTTTTGGTGAAGGAAGTGATCAAAATGAGCTTTTCCTATTTAGATTTAAAATTTCATAATAAGATACAATGGTAAATCTAGGTAATAAATAAAGAATTGGTTGACTCTTTTATTTTACAATTTCTATATCAAACTATATAAGGAATGTGGGGACAAAACAACACTACTTGGCTATTTGACGAATGACGAGGCCAGAAAGGAAGAAAAACAGCGTAACATAACTACAGCTTTTTATTAAAGAATAATAGGGTTGGGACGCCTGAGTCGCATAACTTATCTTAAACCCAAATAAAAACTAAGAAATTCAAGACAGATCTAGTTCTCACAAGTAGGCAACTAAAATTTTAAATACAAATGCTACGTGTTGGTTAAATTTCCGTATTGGAATCTACGAATCAACAGCGATTCTCTCAGAATATGTTTGAACCGCCAGTAGTCTTATCTTTAAAATTAGCGAACCGTTTGCGTTTGTCTTACTGGTCCGAAAGAGCCATTCTTTGTTTTGTCGGCTGTTTGTGCTAGGAAAACAAAAGGCTTACCAACCAACATTCGATACTAAGAGAGAATTGTCTTTATGATAATGAGAAATAAAATTATATATATATATGACGAGCAGAGCGTTTGTGACAGTCTTATATAACAAGATGTACAAGATGATACAAAACGTATCTAGTGCCGTGCTGTCAATAATAAATCCAGTTTTAAACTGGATTGGTGTTTGGTTAGATTTCCTAACTCAAGACACCGGTAGATGCTGCCACATAAGTATATAAGACTGTCACAAACGCTCTGCTCGTTTTATGTTTTTACCTTGCCGAAGGTTACTTTCAAGATGCAAAGCGACTGTCGTAATACCATTTTTGGAGTGAAGATGGGGCCACTTGCGAATGGTTTCTACTTTCGCAAGTTTACATCTATAAGGATTTGGACGATTCATACAGGGGATGTCTCTTTATTAGTGACTGAATTTTACATTAATTTTATCTGTTAATTTTTAACTGATTATCTGAATAAATAGTTTTCGACTGCTATTTAATATTATGATTACTTTGTAATTATCTGAATCTTTCTTTTTATAAATAAACTCTATATCGAATACTGATATTGTATAACTAGTTGTAAATCTTAGAAATTGTGCAAAACGAGATCAAATATGTTTCATTTTTTTTATAATCCACTTTGTTATTAATCAACTAATCAGTTAACCTAATTATTTATTCACAATAGAGTAGAATTTAATAAAACCTGTTTTATCAAAATTCAATATTGCGCTAAAAATCAATTTTGTATATCAAATTCAGCGAGCAATTTAAAATAAAATGTGTAAAAACTCGTGTGTATTTATAGAGATTTTTAAAATTTTATTTAACCGAAAATCTGATCTTCCGGTACGTAAGCCTATTATATCAAATATTGCAAATAATTTTAACAGTTAGTAATGTAATTAAAATATATATAAAAAAGTTTGTTTAAAATTTCATGCTAAATAAATAAATACGATAATAAAATAATCAATTTTCATTTATTATTATAAAATTTATATAAATGGTTAATTTTTAAAAAGAAAATATAAAAATGCTGTAAATATTTTAGTAAAAAAAAATAAAAGAAAACTAACATCCAAAAGTTTTTAGTAAACTATTATTTTAAGATATCTCTCATGATATTTTTAGAATATATACAAACGAGAATATATTAAATGACATTAAGAAGAAATTGAAGAAATGTCACATCTAGCAGGACTCGAAACCTTTACCTTTACGCGGTAAAGCACTAACCACTAAGCTATAGATGCTATTTAGCCATTTGGTGGTTAAATTTAACTCATCTCACATTTGACACCCACTTTCTCCTTAAGCACATATAGCATGACGTTTATAAGGATATAACGTCCTAAATGGCGGTATTTCCCTAGCTAGCTCCCTAAGTCATGGGTTATCTTTTAAGAGTACCTATTACCAGTCTCCCCAAAAACATCTAATTAAGGGCGCAAAAGCACAAACTCCACAGATGATTTATTATAAATTTAACGATTTCAAAGAAAAAATTAATTAAATTAATAAAAATATTGAAAACTAAATATTATATCCAAGAATATTAATTATGTAAATTAAGGAATTACTTTTTCTCTTAGAAGTCTTCGGAAACCATTGAATTGAATCATATGTATCCGTGTCTATTGTATAGGGATGATTTTTTTCCAAAAGTCAAGACGAAATTTGAGATTAAACTTCTTTTTCTTTTTCTCCACAAACGGCTGAATTTTATCCAATATAGAAATAATTTGGCAACTCGGGTAGACCTCTTCGAATAAATTTGGATAAACCCCTTATAGTAACGAATAATCAAAAATCAATTCCTTAACGACTTTAAAACAAAGTAGAATAAGTTTCTAGCCAAATCAGATTTTTCCATTTTATTGAGAGTAAATTAATCCTTAAAGCACGTGTAAAAACCGACATTGACCAAATAACCGTTCTTGAACCGTTACGAAACAAATCAGTACTTTAAAGGTATCGGGATTTTGTCCTCTGCCCAGTTTCCGATGATGTTAATAAAAAACTGATGTTTGGATAAAATAAACCTACTTGATTTTGGTTAGTGTAAATAAAATATCACCCCGTTTCTAATAGAATAATCAAAGGAAACATTATTAAAACCGATTTACTTGTATTTCGAAGAGGTTTAACAAAAGCCGAAACCGCATTGTTTGACGTACTAACTCTGACTGGGCCGAGAATTACCAATCAAAACGAGAAAGAGTCGATAATATTACTTCTACTACAACCAGAAATATAGTACGATTATTGCTTTGACTCGTTGATTACTTTATGACTGGGTTAACCTAACCCCTAATAAAAGTAATCCCGACCGCTTGTTTAAATTGCATTTTGCACGTATATATTTGTGAAGATGGTCCGTAATGAATTTAAATTTCAGCTTTACACGGATAGAAAGAATGCATTTGATAATATTTTATTTTTACTTAGAAATAGGTATTATAATTCTGGTTATCTTTAATGACTACAAACAATAGTTTAGAAATTTTACCTACATCTGTATAGATGACTTGTCTTAAAATTTACTATACTCTATTTAAAAACTAGGAGGAGTGATTTGAAAAGCCAGACTTACAGCCAAAAAAGTTACTAGAAAATTTACAAGGCGGCAAATTTAAATACATTTCTTTCATTTAAATAAAATTGAAAATAAATGTTTATGGACATTTTCTAAGATGGTCACAAAGTAAACTTACAATCATTATTTAAAAAAACAATCAATTAACAAAATTCATCATTATAAATATTTCACACTTTTAAAACATAACCTATTAATATAAGTGGCAAATTTTTATAGTGTAAACTTGACTCCAAATTAACCAATAAACAAACGCGAGTGTTGCCAACTTAAATTTAAATCGATCCTCCTAGTTTTTAAACAGAGTATAAGTAGGTACCTACCGATATAATTTAGTGCCACGGATGTTCCGTGATTAAAAATCCAACCCGACAAAATGCCTCCAATAAACACACTTAGTACTTTTCAACAAGAAGGTTGACAAGGAAGTGAAAGAACGAAGTCTCTCTCGTTGGCATAAAGTAACTGCACAGAAGAGGCCTTTTACTATTCTATTGTTAATTTAAAATGATTACTGCATTAACGGTAGATCGGTAGTCTTAGATCGGATATAGCAGAAAGAAAATAGAAGAAGAAGTTGACATAATTGACTGTTTACAACTTAAAATATTCGGCTTATCATAATATTAAATGGTAATATATAAATATCAGAAGTAATATTGATCCTGTTCAAAACAAATTTTAATTACGAATTTGTAGATAATGCAAAAACACAACTTTCAAAAATTACAATACATATTTAATCTATTTAGTAGAAGATATTCGCATAACGTTTTTGATATTTCACCTATCAGCTTCGTGTGTTTCTGTGATCCGAGGAATTTTTTGAAGTTTCTTCGTTATCATACAACAACAGTATTTTTCAACACTACGTTGCTATCTATCTTTTTGGATTGTGATAAGTTTTGATTCTTGACATAATTCTTTTTTTGTGGATGCAATAATTATCCCTGAATAACTATACGTTGGTGTATACGGTGATTCTCAACCTATTCGTGTAAACTAAGTGAATGGTACTTTACGATGATTAACTAACAACGAAAAAAAAAGAGTGTGCGTGTAACCTTTACGCGCGATTGAAGTAAAACTTGTTGACGTACGTATCGGAAAATAAATATTTAATTACAATTCAATCATATTTATTGTCTATATACTTTACAAAAAATGAGATGTTATATTTATATTATTCATTAGAAATAGGAATTTGAAAGTTATCATTATTTTTTATATATGAAATAATAGGTTTATGATAACTAAAATGTGAAACATAGATTTTACTCTCTAAATACCATTAATGTATTTGAAACCGTTTAAAAATTTTGAAAATTTCATAAATAAATTTCGAAAATTTAAGCTCCTCCCATAGCTGAAATTACACAGTTACTTCCATCAGAATCTTCCATTAGAATCTAACGTTAGAGTTACCCCTAGTCGCGCCTAAAGAAGTTTTGCTTCAATAATAGGTAAACAATATTACAAATATACACACTTTACGTTTAGAATGTGTGACTTTGTAGCTGTATCTACCTTATTGTAATACAACACAAGAGCCTTCGATAGTTAGATAACCATTTCATTTTGTAGCATTTTATAGCATATTCCATAAAATTTAAAATCCTGAGTTGAGTTTGTTTTCTTCACGTCTACGACGGATCTGTTATTGCTGGTAAATGATCAGCCATCCTGACTAGTGGTTTTATGGCCTTTATGGCTACCTAACCAAACCTAAAATAAGTATAAGAAAGTGTAAAAACATTTCGAATATTATTATTTTATGAACAAAAACGTGCAACATGCTTCTTTACTTAACGTAAAGCTTCCGTATAAACAATTATTTACTATCATAATATGTATGTATGTATATAAACTTGCTTAATCAGATCATAATGAATGTCGCTGTCTCGTCCTTGTTTCATTTTCATTTTTCTTCAAATCTTTCTGGCGCTTATAATATGCCCTTTGACGTTCACAATTTCTTTTTCTTTTTAGCTCTTTAAGTCTATAAAACGAAAATAGCTAGGTATAAATAATAGGTATAAATAATTAGGTATAAATAGTGTAATTACACACCAAAAATAAAATGTATGCATATAGAGTAGGTACTCACTATTTTCATTCAATATTTTTTCATCACTTTCTTCATTAATAAATCCACTTTGTTTATTCATATTTAATACAAACACTTTATACACAAATTTAAACTATTTACCAGCAATGTATTTTGGTTGACAAGATGACAAGCTGTCAATTCATACAATTACAGATTTAATTTTATTTAATATAGTAGGCAGAATCGCATGAGCGCCACCAGGATTATTTTCAGGGAGGTGCATCTGCATCTACACACTATTATGATCCAATATATATAGAATGTAGAATGATTTGGACAGCAACCGCGACGCCTTTAGTTTTTATTCAAACAATAATTTAATAAAAAAATTAAAAAAATATATAATTTTCTTGTAAATTCAGGTATTTTCTTTCATAGCAGTGGGGTGCAAGCGCACCCTCTTGCACCCTGCTGCCGGCGCCCATGCAGAATCGTGTTAGGTATTTTGAATCAGGTTTTGTTTCCGGTACGCGGTACATTAGAATGACGTCACGTCCGTTAGATTTACTGAGTTACCCATAGTGTCGCTAAAGAAGTTTTACTTTAAAAAGTTTGGATAAAACATTTTTTATTGTCGAGATAATTCAGTAAATTTGAAAAATGCGATTTTGAGAAAACTGGTAGTGTTTGAAAGTTATTTCTATCGTAATAATATATTTTTATTTTTGTCACTATTTTTTTATGTTTAGTCATTTTTTGTCATAAAGTACCTAATTAAATTGTTATCTTTCTACAATCTCAAATAAATTTTAAGTACTGCCCTTGTGAGGGTTCTAACAGGTAATAGAATTTCGCTTGAGAGTCATAAAAGTGGCCGAATGTTTTCCTACCGTAATCAGTGAGTCAAAACCATAATCGTACAATATTTCTGGTTCTACTGCTTATGGCAGACATAGTTTTCTGAAGTTATCAACGTTTCCTCATCCTCGGATGAATATAGCCATTCACTAAAATTCTGATTTTTTTAAACGGATTGTTTGGTTGCTTCTTTGTGAACCTAAACTATTTAAAAAACGACTTATTTCTGTTTTTCCTTGCTTTCTAGTTATTTTTGTACCTTCCATTCTTTCTATTTGGAATGGCTAAGGATAATATTTGGGTGTTAAAGTCTTGATTTGATGCCATAGTCTTTTTTTTAAGTACCTTCTCTGTTTCAAAGTTGTAACCCACAATAGCATAAAAATAAAAATGGATTTTTACTTTGTTCGAGAGCTATCAATCTTTCTCAAAAACAAGAAATAAAGGGCGCCAAGCACAAACTTCACAAATTAAAAACCTAACATCTGTTTAAAATCTTAATTTCAAGTTAAAATATGAATCTGAAGTTAAATAATTAAAATTATCGTGTTAATTAACTTATTTCTCTTATCTTGTGAATAACTCAAGTTTATTTCAATCTTTTAGTCTGGATCCGCTTGGTTTTAATCTACACTGAAGTCATTCCTTCGATCTAGGAAAGGTTCTTGATTTTCTTAACATAAATGACTTTCTGAGTAAAAACTACAATTATCAATCCTCTATCTGCATCTTCCTAAGGTCTCCTGAATAGGTATGGATGTATATTTGTAATCGGAGAGTTATTCATAAAGCTCATAGAATATCGTTGTTCGCTTTGCCGCAAGTAGGTAACCAAGAGGGACGAAATGTCGAAATATTATAAGATTCACTTTGGCCTGCATAGAAAGCTTTCCAAGCGGATAAAATTAAAACCACATTTCTAAAAAAAGTTAAAATTTCTTACGTTCATAGCTATGGGAAATTAGGACAAATTAAAATAATAAGATTCGAAACTTTCTCTGGCCAATTAATTCTTAACTCAAAACAATCAATAAATCTTTACAAAGTTTGGCTATAATCATTGATATTTGATCCTTAAACACAGTAGAAAGGAACAGTTGATTAAAGTTCCAACCGAACCACTCTCTTAAATTTCGCAGCCGTAACATCTTTTATTCACAATTGTTTTCCACCCTATAAAACAGTTGGAAAGTAGACAATTGTTAACCAGGGTGGAAAGTGGTCACTTGAGTAACGCCATAGTTTTTGGTTTTAAATAGTGTGAGAATTAACTATAACATAATTTTAAGAAAGAATAAATATCTCAGATAATAAACAATTTTTTTATACACAGTATTTTTAATTTAAATAATATTTTTTCAGAAGTTTCTGAGCTTGCAGAGTTTATCATTATAAAGCAAAGTTTAATTTAATCTGTGTTATAAAGAGTACAGAGTACAAAGTACCTAAAGCGCATGTCCTGACAAATTATCCATGCATCGAACCAAGGATAGATTTGACCGTACATAAACGCGTTCATGTACGAGTCAGAAACTTTGTTGGAACAGCACTTTGACAGTACATGGGATTATTCGGTGTTCTGTTGGAACGGTCTAATCTTGATCCGCATGCGTCTGACGTCCTTCTGACTGCCAGGGGCTCTGTTGGAACAAACCTCAAATGTAAACAATAGATGTTCCCAACTACGCTTTGTAACGATTACAGATTCCAGAATAACAACAACGAATTGTATTGTAGAATAAACGATTGTGTAGACATTATACATTTTCATTAATTCCAGTGGAATTTATTATTAAGAGAAACGTAACAATTACAACAACAAAGCGAACAATAGGTAGGTACTAGGTAGCTAAATATTATAATAGTTAACATAAAATTAAACTCTATTTGAAGCGTTTGAATTAGTAGATATATAAGTAAAAATTTATCGTCTTGGATTTGATTATAAATTGTTATTCCCACTTTAAGGTTGTCATTGAAGAAAGAATATTTTTGTGTGCTGGATGTTGACGGTCATGGGTTAACATGCCCGCAATTTTTTTACGTCTGTAAAGCTAGAAAGGTCAAGTCGGCAGAATCACTCGTATTATATCTCAAAATTTAGTGCTCATTTAGTGCTAATTTGGTGCTGATAACAGATATTTGGTGCTGTGATAGGGGGACTAAAGATGAGAACACTGCTAACTTTTCATTAAGCTAGCAGTGTACCATTCGTGACAGCGCTAAAACGGAAACTAATAGAATTAAAAGACGTCACTATTTAGTGCTTAATTAGTGCTGCCAGTACAGCAAAAGATTTTTAAAAAAATATGTTTTTTTATTTTTTTTTCAAATCAACTACTGCTAATATATCGAAGCCAGCAGTCTTGAGAGCTAGAAGAAGACTCTAAAACGGAAACTAATGGAATTAAAAGACGTCACCATTTAGTGCTCAATTAGTGCCGCCAGTACAGCAAAAGATTTTTGAAAAATAATTTTTATTTTTATTTTTTTTTTCAAATCTAGTCGATTTGAAAAAAAAGGATAGTCTAACGACGCTAGCAGCCTTAAGAGCTAGAGAGAGACTTTAAAACGGAAACTAATGGAATTGAAAGACGTCACTATTAAGTGCTGAAATAGTGCTGTCGTTGTAGTAAAGGATTAATAAACAATATTTTTTTTTCAAAGCAACTACTCTTAGTATAACGACTCCAGCAGTCTCAAGAGCGAGGAGAAGACTCTAAAACGGAAACTAATGGAATTAAAAGACACCACCATTTAGTCCTCAATTCATGCTGCCAGTACAGCAAAAGATTTTTGAAAAAGAATTTTGTTTTTTTATTTTTTTTTCAAATCAACTCCTGCTAGTATAAATACGCTAGGAGCCTTAATTATTTGTACTCATCGTTAAATATAAATTATCTTAATATTTTCTAATAACAGCTTAATGCAAAGTTAGCAGTGTTCTCATCTTTAGTCCCCCTATCACAGCACCAAATATCTGTTATCAGCACCAAATTAGCACTAAATTAGCACTAAATGAGCACTAAATTTTGAGTTCTAATACGAGTGATTCTGCCGATTTGACCTTTCTAGCTTCACAGACGTAATTTTTTTGGCTCTCTAGTGAATTTTCAACATAACCTTCAGCAATAGCACTTGATTTCCAACGTCCTAAACTTTTTAAATTGAGAACATCTCCACCATTATTTACAAATAAAGTAGCTGCCGTTCAACGAAAACAATGACCAGTATTGTCTAATTGTAAATAAGTGGCAGTTTTTTGGTAAATTCAGCCACAGAGTTGTATCCTAATGGCTGCTTTGTTAATTTTCCATGTCTGACTTGCAGAAAAAATCTCATTGTATATTTTTTGAAAGGTGAGTATATTCTGTAATTATTTGTAACCAATACTTGTTGTTACTGACAAATTCTTTCGACTAATGCGTTCTTGTGTCAGGAATAACAATGACACATTTTTCTTTTTGTAGATCCACATGATCTATTTTCATTTTGAACAGTTCATCAGTTCGACAGACGTCAGAGATGCCAATTATTAAAGCAACCCAAAAGATTTATGAAATCTATATTATATATAAAAATGAATGTTTGTCTGTATGTCTGTATGTACTCAATGAACTCAAAAACTACTAGACCGATTATTATGAAAATTAGTATAGGTACATATGTATTTTTCCACGGAGAAAGTTTGTGTGATATGCTCATTGATGCCACTCGCCACCAGGTGGCGCTGTAGAGTAGCAACTTCTAGAGTTCCTATAAAACAGAGTCTGGCCACCGAGTGGCAACATGGCGGCAACTGTCAACTGTGTTTGTGGTAGTGTATACGTGTCTATGGTATACGTGTATAATAACGGGTGCATTCGTCTTGGACGCTCACACGCTTTCAGCGCACTCAATCGTCTTTTTCAGCGTTCGACTTGGCGCTGTGAGTAACAAAAATTCACGCTCGCGGCTAACTTCGTGAGATTAATCTCGTGCTCACAGACGCTAAATCCACAGAGGTAGGGCAGCAAAAGCGTGAGCGCTTAATGGTACTGTTTTTCTAAACGAATGATGCATGAGCATAAGCTAACCAAACTTTGTAATCAAAAAACAAATTGTTAATATTAAAAATGGCGAGATTTAAATTCTTTGTTCGTAAAAGCTGGTATAACCTGTTCAACGAAATGTTTAAGCCTTTATAAGCATTCTTTTTATTAAATAAATTTAAATATGTACAACAATATTCCCATTCCATTTCATTATCACCATCTTCTATCATATTGTATTCATCATCACTATCGTCAGAATCATTTATAATTTCCAATAAATTATGTATTATCTAAAAAACATTTCCTTTATTCGCCATGCTGATACAAACTAACGCAACGCTCACAACGTCCAAAACGAACGATATTTTCTAAACGATTCTAAGCGTTCTTAGGCCAACACGAACAACAATAATTTGTGGTTATAAGCGTGAGTGCTCAAAGCGTGTGAGCGTCCAAGACGAATGCACCCAACGTGTGTGTCGGTGTGCGCAGAAGTTTGTTGATATTATTGTATCGGGTTGATTGGTGCATCTTGTGAAATTATTTACAAATAAATTGTGAAGTTTGGAAAAAACAATGGTATGTATGGATTCTTTGATAATTATGAGATTATTTTGATTATCGGATTTGTTATGAATGAACGGAATCATAAATGTAAATGACGTATAACTTTTCGAAATCCGTCACGAAGAATTCTCAACTGCAAAGATGAAATTAAGACAAATAATACAGTATGTTTGTTATCAAATTCGTTATTATTCAAAGAATTTGAAAACGTTCTACTTTAGGTATGGCAATTTTATTTAAGCTAGATGGAAGATATTCTATTTACAGTTGAACATTAGCCCAATACACTTTTAAAATAAATTATTTTTCAAGAAAATTTTATTTTTCGCATATCTCGTAAACATTGTTATCGTTTTTGGTGAGCTTAAAGTTGGATTCTGCAAAATTCGTAGGTTATGTCACCATGTCAATGCAATTTAGTCTCATTAAAATTATGAGCATTGATAGAACAAATTTATCAAAAAATTTCATAATTTTTCAGAAAAAAAAAGGTCACTTGCAGCGTCAAAAATTGTTTCACAAATCAAAACCAGAAAGAGTTTAGCCTTCGTCGTTTTCCACGAGATCCTGAAAGAAACAAAAAATGGAAAGAAAGCCTTGCAATAGCACCTGGAGCACATACAATTAATTCCTATGTTTGTGATATGAGTCGATTTTTCTCACATCCACCATTCGTAGTTTGAATAGAAGAATTGTGATAATATGAAAACTAATATCTTTTGCAGAGACATTTCTCCGATGATGTTTGAAAAAATTGTTGTTGATGGAAAAAGGAAACTGAAATATACAGCTGTACCAATTTTGTTTTTGAGCGATGCCTCTGAAGATAAAAATGTGAGTTTGTAATTGACGACACTGTTGTTGTATAGTGCAAGTTTTTTCTTTCAATGAAAGTCATTAATTAAAAAAAATGTGCCATATATTTAAATTAACAATTAACTTGTATTTTAGGCAAATGAAATGGAGCATGAGAAAACAATACAGGACATTGAAGGGTATATTGGGGAAAATAACAAAGTCGTCCAAAAAGACAATCCGTCAGAGGCTTTAGAAGAGTTAGAAAAGTCTGTTTCAAGTCTACCCTCGCCACAAATGCAAAATGATCTTGTGAAATCCAATTTTTCGCCTCAGCACCAATTCTGCGACGTAGGAAACCATGGAGATGTGACGAATAAAACATTCCAGCTTGATAACCATACCAAACTGTACGAAAAACTTTTACAAGATAAAATGAAAGAGCTCTATGATTGCAAACTGATGATCGAAAAGCAAAAGAAAGAAATTGCACTGAAGAATGAGAAATTATTGCTCGCCGACAAAATTATCAGAACCCAAGGACGCACATTGAAAAATAAAGTTCAAAAATTGAAAAAAATGACGTCATCAAATAATGCTTCTTTGTTGTCCGCCATAAAAAAGACGTTTAATGAAGATCAAATTGAAGGTATTGTAAAACCGTCCAGTGGAGGTATCACCTGGAAGCCTGAAACTTTAAAGAAGGCCTTGAAATTGCGATTTGCATGTGGATCGACCAGATACGCAGAAATTTTGAAACAAAATTTGCCATACCCTAGTCTTCGTACTATACGAAGAAAATGTGAAAATTTAGGAATTGAATCAGGTGACTCGGACCAAATTTTCGACATGCTACAAGAGAAAGTTCAGCAATTCAAGGACGACAGAGAGAGGGACTGCATTCTTCTTCTAGATGAGATGTCCATTACTCCTGGAGAACAGCTGGATCCATCCACACATGCTTATGTTGGGAAATCTTCATTTCCAGATTCAGAGAGTAAATTACAAGAATAATTTCCTTTTGCGTTATTGAAAAACGATTTTTTTTCAAGAGGAGAAGAAATTACACGTAACACATGATTTTTCAAAATATTTTTTGAAAATATAATGATAACGACTTTTTTTCTTCTAAACGGTGCTCAGTAAAAGTCATTACAAATATATAACATCTTTCCAATGTGTAAGATGTTCTCTGATGAATAATTTTTCGCGGAAATGAAAGGTTATGATTTTTTTTACACAAATTACTTGAATTTTCACCATTTTTAGGAAAAATCGTTGATGCAACACATGGATTACTTTTTGTATTGGAAGGAGTTTTTACACGTTGGAAGCAAACTGTTGACTATTACTTTACCCCAGACAGTTACGATGGCTCTCTTCTCAAACCAATAATATCAAAACTCATTTCCAAAGCAGAGTCAATTGGGCTCAGAGTTCATGGAGTTTCCAGCGATATGGGTCCCATAAATCAGGCAATGTGGCGAGGGTTTGGAACTTGTTCGGCAGGTCGATATTCCGATATTGAAAATTCAGTTGTCCATCCTTGCGACGAAAGTCGTAAATTATGGTTTTTTGCTGATCCTGGTCATTTGTTGAAGAATTTAAAATGGTCTCTTATAGGCAACAAAACTATTACCTTACCGGAAAGTTTCATTAATTCCCATGATTTATCATCAGGAGTTGTCAATTTCGAGCACATTCAAGATTTGGCAAGTTGTCAAGAAAATTGTGAATTAAAAGTCGTCCCAAAAATAAAATCTGAAGACTTTATGAATAGCAACAAATTTGGTAAATTGAAAGTTAACAAAGTAAAGAATTTTCTTTCACACGAAACAAGCGCAGGACTTAAATTGTTAGCACTGAAAAATTCGAATGAAGAATATTGCACATCAGCAGAATTTATAGAAATTGTTTCAAAGTGGTTCACTTTAGTTACGGCTAGAAATGCGAAAGTGTCATTAGGAAAGACTTCCGGTAATATAAAATCAGAGCAAGAATACCAAAATTCGATCGATTTCTTGATCTCAGTCATAGATTTATTTCAAAACATCCAAATTGGCGGAAAAAAAAATTCCAAACCTGTACAACGCGGAATCATGATAACAACAAAATCATTCATCGAATTATCCACATATTTGATCGAAGAAAAAAATAACAATTTTGTTTTGGCACTGATTGTGTGGAAAATATTTTTTCATGTCTGCGTAGTAAGCAACCTATTCCTACTGCACTACAATTCAAAGAAAATCTCAAATTGATAAACCTTTCCAGTTTCATGAAGCCTGTTGAAAGTTCAGGCTATAGTGAAGACGACCGAATGAATCTTGTACATTTTTTTGATAAGCCAAAGTCACCAAAAAATAAGAAAATGGTACCTGAAGTTCCAAACCTTCCTTGTGAATCAGAAAAGTTGGATAATTTTCAGGCCAATGTTTTGTACAATGCATCAGGATACATTCTTTCTCGCATAAGGAACAATAATATTCATTGTGAAAAATGTTTGCTCTCTGCAGGTTCTGTTGAACATGCTCCTGAGAAAAGATTCACAAACTTAGTTCGACTGAAGAGCTTCAAAATGAATACATTGTTCTATACAAATGAAAAAACATTCCAATTTTTCTGTAACATGGAAATAATGTTCAGGGTTTATGTAAACTATCTCTGTCGCGAGTACAATCAGTCGGAAATTGATTTTTTTTCCTTTTTCAAAAGACTTTTCACGAATTTGAAATGTTCTTTGAAAGATTGTCATGGTATCAAGTCCAAGATAATTGACAGATTTGTTCGTTGGCGTTTAAGGATAAGAAACAAAAGAAGCTTATCAAGGAACTTAGTGTATGGAAGCAAGACGATGGCAAGACATGTTATTGTCCGATAATGTTTGGTGCAATATAATTGTAAATTCTGCCTTCTGTCCTGTCATTTTTCTCTGTACGTTTTCATTCTCGACTTGGGACATTTTACATATAAGGTTTATTATTAACGTTTATCATTAAATGTTTTGTAAATAAAAAATTGCAACAATAAAGTGACAATACACAAAATTCGTTCTAAATGATTATAAAATTCCCATCAAGACCGAAGAATTAAAATTCCGTTTAAAACTGTAGTCGAAGTTATTTTTTGAATGATTTCCAATTTAAATTAAATCAACGTAAAAATCAAGTGAAGCTGCTTGCAATTTATATCTTTTTTAAGGATTTCAAATAATTTCTTCCATCCTTATACTATATAGCATTCAAATTTACGCGCGTTGATAGACGAGTTTTCATTGGTGCCGCCATTTTGCCACTCCTCCAATCACAGCCGGCCACTCGGTGGCCAGACTCCATTTTATAGGGACTCTAGCAACTTCTGTCCCGTTCAACCGATTGTCATAAAAATTGGTATGTATATGTATTTTTCCACGGAGAAGGTTTTTATGATATGCTCATTAATGCCACTAGCCACCAGGTGGCGCTGCAGAGTAGCAACTTCTGCCCCGTTCAACCGATTGTCATGAAAATCGGTATGATGATGTATTTTTATTGGGTAAGATGAAGATGATATTCATATTAATGGAAGTTACCACTAGATGGCGCTTTCATGTTTTAAATTCAATACAGATTAATAGATATCTATACGAATTCGTATAAGTTCGAAAAATATATTTTTGGTGCGATAAGTAAAACAAAACTATAAACTTTCTTTCCTTCTCTATCTCTTCTCCTCTTTTATTTTTCTTAAATTTATTTGATTTATTGGCGGAGCAACGCGCGCCGGGTACAGCTAGTTATACATGTAGGTGATAATTTGCAAGCTATAAATACCTACCTTCTGAGGAAGAAAACAAAGGTGCATACTGTAAAAATGTTTTAATTTCTTGTTTTTTAAATACACTGGATTTTTTAGGTTTATAACCCACATTTTGTTTATTTAAAAACGATATTAGTTTTCCTTATTTTGATATATCAATATTATGTTTTATTCGTATTGTACTCTATAGCATTGAATAAATAAAAAAAGGGTGGAAGGTCTCTTTTTTTGAGCAAGAATATTGATAAAATAAGCCGATAAGCAGTTTTCAGAAGTTCCGGTTTGAACTCCTTTTTCAATACACCACTCGTGGTTAATATCGTACGTTTTCTCATACCTTTTTTCTACTTTTTTCAGGTAAGAGTTTTGAAGTCACCGCTTGTGCAGCCTTACGTATTTCTGCGGGTGTAGGTACAATCTTCTTCATTTTCAGACATATTGCAATACTCTCAATTACAAAAGAATTAACCACGAATTATTATAGAACTAAATTTCACGTCAACGATGAGTGTCAAATTTATCATAGACAGGAAGATTTGTCTGAAATAAATGTTTCTCATAATTGATTACTTTATTTATTAAATTCATCATATTATTTTTAAACCATTGTGAATAAAATAGTACCTATATTTACCTCGGTGGAAGTACCTACCATTTTTCTCTTGAGATATTGTTTAATCTTTTTCTCTTGAGAAAAATGAAGTACTTTCCACCTCGGTATGTAATATACTATTTTATCCCTATACTTCCCTTTTCTACAATTTTTTCCTGAATGATGTTTCTCAAAAGTTTATATTTGCATAGTAAAGATCACCTATATTAAAGTTATAAGGAGTTTTGTTTCTATTGTGATCTGCTTATTTTTATTGTACCTATTTGTTTGCTTTATCTTTATTACTTTTATATCTGTACAAACTAGTTGCTATTACAAGGAGGTTAATAATTTTTCTTTTGTGTATTATTTTGTTAGGTCATTTTCCAGTAGTGTTATTCTATACTCCATGAGATTTTTTTAAATAAATGCATGAACTATTGTGTGATCCTCGTAAGTGATCGTGCTAAACGGTAAAAATAGATCCATATAAAAATTAAGAAAATCGTTTATTATGTTACAGCAATCATTTCTTTTAGAATTTCGTTTTAACTACTTTCTACATCTGTTAGTGACCTACTTAAATCCGAAATAATGCTAGTTTGCGTTTCATTCTCTTTATACAGAATGGTCCTAAACGATGTAAACCTGCATCTACAAACAAGTGTGTTTGTTTGTTTATACCAAAATACGCTAGCCTGCTAGAATCCAGTTACTTTTTTTTGGAATATTGAAATGTCATGTTGTGTGTCTACGTTTAAGTTTTCTTATTATGTGTAAGATCTCTTAATACTTCTGTATTAGATATTTATAGTATATTGTGTGGCAAGGGGTAAAACAAGACGATTTCTGACTAGGGCGAGAGTTGACTGTCCACGCGAAGCGATGGCTGTCATCGCTCGGTCAGAAATTGTCTTTGTTTCATCCCGTGCCACATGCATTGAAACAGCGAGTTTTGATCTCTGTAGCCGGTTGAAGTAAGACTATTTCAGACAAATAGCGTAGTAATATCTTGACCACGATTTGACGATAGCTGTCAGACGATTATGATATTATTCGCGTTTGTTTATTACAAATGCGATTCTGACAGACTTGAAATAAAGACATAAATAATAAATAAATGAATGTGACGGACAGAAATAACGTTGTTTCTCCCCTAGGGCAGAAGAAACTGCCAATTTCTGACTAACAGTTGCATTGGTCTGAAATTGTCTTGTTTCGACTGACAAAACAGGGATCAAAACAAGCTGTTTCAATGCATGTGATATGAAAAATTATTTATTAAAATTGTAAAAAACTTTCCAAAAAGACTTTTGTCGAATTTGTTGAAGATTTTTAATTAAAAAAAAAATGAACCATTTGTGAATCTGGATTAATAAAATGTATTTGTGTTGCATTAAATAAGCAATTTGCTTAAATTAAAGTTTATTTGGCATAATCTTTCGAGTACTTCATTAAGCCTCTTGTTATGGATTTCTAACGTATTTACATAGGTATACAAAAATATAATTACTGCAGTTAATTGCACCTGTTATATTTGACAATATTTGCCTCGTGTTTTGAAATATTTCTGTAGCATTTACACCAATACTTAGTCTTTTATATCTGGAAAATGTGATTATATATCTTAATTCAGTATCTATTGTAATTTGATGATATCTATCTTTAAAAACGATTTTTCTGAACAATACCAAACCATTTGTCTATCCTATTAAGTCATTTTAAGGTCGGTGTTATGTGTCAAAAGCCTAGTCCAGACCTACATACACTGCCCGCAAACAAATGTTTAAAAACATTTGTCTGCAAACAAAACATTTATACAGTTGTTTAGTATTTTGTTTCCATGTTTAAACGAGGTTTTTGTTGAGTCCAGACTTACGACAAAAACATGCCGGTGAATAGTGAGGCAGTGGCGGGCGTTTGTGCTGGATATACAGGGTGTTTCTAAATTGATGCGAAATATTTCACAGAGTGATTTTTCAGCAAAAATTAAGGGGGGTCTTTTATATAAATTTTTGTTCAAAATCGCTCTCCCTCCAAGTTACAGCCCCTTAAAGTTGGGGGGAAAAAATTGTTTTTATTTAATATCTCCACTATGGAAGAATATAGAAGAATGAAATGTGGCAGATAATTGATGCTAATAAAGTAGCATTTTTTGACAATTTTTGTAACCTTGCAATGTTTATACAAGGGGGTGAAAAAATCAACCCTTATGATATTTTTCCTCAGAACTTTTTAATTCGTCTACATTTTCTTACTTAAAAAATTGATTTAAAAAGACGGACTTAAACTGCAACTTTTTTATGTCCTGACTATTCCTCGTAAAATTGTTAGTTTGATCACAAAAAAATAAAATAGGTTACAATTCGATATTACTTATTTCTTTTTCACATAAATCCAGAAGCGTTATTGTTTGTTAAAAACAGAGTAAGCAGGTGTCAAATAATGTCATAATTGGCAGATAATTATTGCTAATAAAATGTCATTTTTTGACGGGTTTTGTAGCCCCGCAATGTTTATACGAGGGGGTGAACAAATCATCCCTTATAATATTTTGCCTCAGATTTTCCCAGTTAAAAAATTGATTTAAAAAGGCGGACTTAAACTGCAACTTTTTTACGTCTTGAATATTTCTCAGTAAGTTGTTTCTTTGACCATAAAAAAAATTAAATATCACTCATTACCATAATTCTTGCCTAATTTGTATAGGAACATCTTCAAGAAGAGTGGGCAACACTTCTTCGAGGAAATGGCCGTATTATAGTTTCCATTTAATCTTATTGGTAAAAAATATGGTCCAATTAAATAATCATTAACTGTTTGTCATTATGATATCATTCAATACTGGCATACTTTATTTTTTCTAACAAACGATAACCCCTCTGGATGTACCTATGTGCAAAAGGAATGAGTAATATTTTATGGTCAAAGAAACAACTTACTGAGAAATAGTCAAGACGTAAAAAAGTTGCAGTTTAAGTCCGCCTTCTTAAATCAATTTTTTAAGAAGGAAAATGTAGACAAATTAAAAAGTTCTGAGGCAAAATATCATAAGGGTTGATTTTTTCACCCCCTTGTATAAACATTGCAGGGTTACAAAAATTGTCAAAAAATACCATTTTATTAGCAATAATTATCTGTCAAATATGACATTACTTGACACCTGCTTACTCTGTTTTTAACAAACAATAACGCTTCTGGATTTATGTGAAAAAGGAGTAAGTAATATCGAATTGTAACCTATTTTATTTTTTTGTGATCAAACTAACAATTTTAGGAGAAAAAGTCGGGATATAAAAAAGTTGCAGTTTAAGTCCGTCTTCTTAAATCAATTTTTTAAGTAGGAAAATGTAGACGAATTAAAAAGTTCTGAGGCAAAATATCATAATGGTTGATTTTTTCACCCCCTTGTATAAACATTGCAGGGTTACAAAAATTTTCAAAAAATGCCATTTTATTAGCATTAATTATCTGCCAAATTTTATTCTTTTAAATTCTTCCATAGTGGAGATATTAAATAAAAACAATTGTTTTCCCCCAACTTTAAGGGGCTGTAACTTGGAGGGAGAGCGATTTTGAACAAAAATTTATATGAAAGACCCCCCTTAATTTTTGCTGAAAAATCACCCTGTGAAATATTTCGCATTAATTTAGAAACACCCTGTATAATATACTTTACGCCAAAAAGGAGGAAACAAAAACGTTGGTGGGTACGCGAACTCCTACAAGACGGAATAGAACATTCTTTGAACTTATTAAAAGACCTAAAATTCAACGATGGATCTGGATTTAAAAATTTTGTTAGAATGACTCCAACTGATTTTGAGATTATAATTCACATGATTGGTCCAAATATTTGTAAACAAGATACAAAATACAGAGCAGCTATCCCCGTCACATTGCGGATAGCAATAACTTTTAGATATTTGGCAAGTGGTGATTCATATACTAGTTTTATGTATCTACTTTTTTATTCCGATTTTTATAGTCCACACACTTCACTTCCCATAAGCATGGTGTACTGTTAAGATGTTCAATGAGGCAAATGGTTTTTTCTTGGTTCCACATTTTATATTGTTGTGATTGTGAAAATGACACAAGACACAAGAACGAAAAACCAGAAAATACCGCTACCACTGCTTCAGTGGCACACACTAAACCAACATTTGCATCGAACGCGTCCACACTTGTTTCTTGCGAGTATAAAAACACGTGTTTCCCACTCGGACGGGACAACAAAAAACATTAAACATTTGTTTAAATGTTTTTAAACAAATGTTTGCAAACACATTTTAAACAGTTTTTATACAAATGTTTGTGTGTTTGCGGGCAAATGTATGTAGGTCTGGACTAGGCTTTACATGTTGTATGCTTTGTTTGGTACTCTCATATTGTGACGCCTTGTGGGATGGAGAGTGAGGTAGCTGTATTAGAGGCACTTTTCACCTAGGTCGTGGTTATCTAACCATCTGGTAGGTATACTGCTGATGACATAAAGTTTTTTACTTTTTTTCTTAAACAGAACTTTATATATATATAACAGCTGTGGGAATCTTGACAGATCACTGCCAATTGCGACAACATCTCTTTAGGATGAAATTAACAAAATCGCTGCTATGCAGAGGCTGCGAACAAGAGGAGGAAACAGTAGAACACATAATGTATGACTGCTCTGCTTTTTCTAAAATCAGAAGATCCGTGTTGGACGAGCACTGGCTTACACCAGCCGATGTCAGGGAGATCCCCCTCGGGAGCCCCATCACATATTTTAAATCACTAGGCCTGGTGACAGCCTGAGGTGAGGATATCCCTACACACGGGAGGATGCACAATAGGTCATATGTGGACTCAGTGCTGGCTGAGCACTAGCTCGCCCCTCCCCAAATTTCCAGATCCAGATCCAGATATATATATATATATATATATATATATATATATATATATATATATATATATATTATAACATATATAACTTGCTATGAATTTGTTTATAAGTATATATGCTATAATAAAAAAAAATTATTATGGAATTTAAACTTTTTATAAGGAATTTTAATTAAGGTATATGAGTTTTATATATGATTTTAGATATTTAGAAATTAATATATGATTTTAATTATGATTTATATATATATCCCGCAATACTCTTAACTCAGGGTAGAGTTCAATATTAAAAAAAATTAATTATTAAATTTATTTATAACTTTGTTCAAAATACAGGGTGTCCCAGAATTAACTACGGAAACTTCGTATACGTATTCCTTGATGACAAATAAGTAGGGTCTTTCCTATAATTTTTTTTTTTAAACTCCTGTCAGAGTTATAACCCTTTAAAGAGGGGTGGTAAAATACGGTTTTAATTTAATATCTTCTGATTGGTCCAAGATAAAAAATTAAAAATTTGGGTGAACATCATTTTTATAAAGACGCTTTTCTCCTGCCACTTTTCACCTGCCCTACCCCATTCTAAGGGTGCAAATCAAGGAACCCCTCTTAATATTTTTTTTTTAACTTTCTTAGCAATTAATATTTGCAATAACAAAAAATTATTTTAGGAAGTTTTGATTATTTAGAAACTTTTTTGTTCCTTGTCGTTTTTTGCGAAATCGTTTCAGTTTGGAGTAAAAAAATAAAAAGTAGGACCATGTCAATTGCGTATCGTGTATCGCGATCAAGTAGCGCACATTTTACCATCCCTCTTTAAAGGGTTGTAACTCTGACAGGAGTCTCTAAAAAATTTTTTTTATAGAAAAGACCCTACTTATTTGTCATCAAGGAATACGTATACGAAGTTTCCGTAGTTAATTCTGGGACACCCTGTATAATTTGTAATTCTTATGAACCAAATGACGCTCTAATTATTGATTTTCACTCTGCAACTCATAACCTTAAATTTCGATTCTTAAAATGTTGTTAGTGAATTATGTGTGAAGTTTATATGAAATTCTTGAATGAAAATAAGAAATTCTGAATATTATAAAATCTTGGGATATGCAAAATTACTTTAAAATTGAACTGGAAATGAGTTTAGTTTATACAATGAAAGAAATAACACACACAGTTTATTAAATATTGTTCTAAAATACCGTATTAATGCTGCTACTTCTATGGTACAAATTTTCTACCTTCCATGAACTGCTATAACCATTTAAATGGTGAACTTTCTCCAATTCTTGGGAAAAACTGCTGTATTCTAAACTGGTAAGTACTTAGTTCAATACCTATCTTCTCAACTTGTGAATTTATCTTCTTTATAACGATGTATATTCTTCCTGATACTCTTCGTCTCAACTTTTCAATCTTTTAAAATTATTTTTATAATCTTTCTTTCTTACCAAACCACGTAGTATTACTTCTTATTAACTTGAATAATAATATTATCTTGTTCTAATCTCTTTTTACTTAATATTTTATGAAAAAACTCAATTTTTTACTGGATAACATTTATTAACATCCATTCTCTTCAAAGGATCAAGGGAAAGAGAGCGTCTCCACAATCAACAAATTAACAATTGAATGTCCCTAACAACCTAAATCATCTACAATTTTTTTTTTTCAAATAAACTTGATTTCATGCAAATAGAACAAATTATACCTACTAGATTACTTATCCTAATTTTAACAATTTCTACCATGATCATGCATACTAGATTTATTACACTAATTTACAAATTTCTATTATGATCATGCATACTAGATTTCACTCATTCATTTACTTCCCTATCTACTAAATAATTTGTATTAATGACATATCCCATCAAAGTAAAGTAAATTGAAAACTTCATGATATAAATTTAAAATATTTAACTCCAAGGTAAGTACACTGTTTTAAAAGAAATTTTTAAAGAATTTTTAATATGTTTAAATTTGTACATTCTATATATATTGTAAACATAATTTGATATTTCATAAATTATTTTTAGACTTGATAAAGCACAATAAAAAATGTGCGAAACGTTGTAAAATCAGTGTTCCTTATTTATTACTATAACCTTTACCCAAGAATAAAAAGAAATATATATATATATATATATATATATATATATATTGTTATGATGTAATAATCACAAATTATATATTTGTAGACTCCTCAGGGTGGATTCATCAATTAGCATTTATAAAAAGTCCATTATTCATTTTAACAACATTTAATACATAAACAATTTAAACCTTCAATACAACAATATCATACAATATAATATTTTTGACATTGATTAAGTCACGACTTATCACTACTCTTAATTTAATACAAATTTTGCCCCTTTTTCCAAAAACCCTCAAATAATTATTTCTACTACAACTAATACTACCAGCTGATAATACTCTTATAATAGAAATACTTATCTTAATAAAATTCTTCTTATAATAATCAATCAATTCAATTTATGCAAGTTCTTTTTTTTCTAAATTCCATTTCTCCATTTGATCCCAGATTTTAATTTACCATAACCATTTTCCCAATTATTCTATTTATTCATTAATTTTAATTTTATCTTGTTTTTCTTAATTCAAATTATATCCCAAATAATTTTTATCTGACTTTTCTAATCAATCAATTAAAAAAAAAACACCCCTTAGCAACGTAGCAACCCTTATTTTTTTCAATTTTTTTCTCATTACTTGATAACTTGCATAAATTGATTTTGTAATGCGACTCCGGCTCTGTCCTGGTTGGCCAAATGGGCGAGTCCGACCGGCGGGCGACGCCGTGGAATGTTCTATTGAACCATATCGAGAGTTCCACATACGACTGGAAGAATCTCTGCCCTTACGCGGGAGATCGAGACGGTTCTCGATCTGTTCGAAGCGCATATAAATAGACTCTTATTTTGAAATATAGTTAGTTGAGTTTTTAGTTTTGAGTTGAGTCTAAGTAAATAAGTGTTTATATAAATCAATGTTCAGTGTTCATATAAATTAGTATATTGTAAATAAATTGTGTTATAACATAAATTAAGTGTATTAGTTGTATAAATAAATTAAATAATAAACTGTGAAAATAAATAAACGTTACATTGGTGTCAGAAGTGGGATAGTGTAAATAAATAGTGTAGAAAAATGTCGAAAAAACTTTGTGATTTAAAAGTGGCAGACTTGCGTCGGGAACTTGAAGACCGTGAATTGGACACTACAGGAAAGAAGTAGGAGTTGGTGGAGCGACTTAGACAAGCGATAGTTGATCAAGGATTAGACCCAGAGGAGTTTTTATTTGCTGATGATACTTCATCATTGATGTCTTGTATAAAAAATATTTCTACTGAAATATCTTCTATTTCTACCGATATGTCTTCTCTGAAAACAGACATTTCTTCTTTGGAAAATACAGTTTCTTCTGAAATTTCTTCTCTGAAAAATGACATTTCTTCTTTGGAAAATAAAGTTTCTTCTGAAATTTCATCTTTGGATACTAAAGTTGCTTCTTTAGAGAATAAAGTCTCTTCCGAGATTTCATCCATGGAAAATAGAGTGTCATCAGATATGTCTTCTCTAAAGAACGAGATGACTTCATTCGAGGAGAAAATAAAAGAGATTGAACGAAAAATGGAAGAAATGGGAAAGGGAGAAAGGATTAGTGTGGAAGAATCAAAAGAGAAAAATGATGAAGAAAAGACAAGCTGTAAAGTGGAACAAAAACCAAAACTGGAAAGCAGTGAAAGTTCGGTCCGCATTAAAGCCCCAACCTTTGATGGAAAAATGTCATGGGAAAATTACCTTAAACAGTTTGAAACAGCTGCACGAGCGAACGGATGGTCAGAAAAAGAAAAGGCTGTAAATCTCACGATCGCTCTTAGAGGAGATGCTTGCGACGTTCTTCAGACTATACCGGTGGAAAAGACGGATGACTTTGAACAACTTAAGAAGAGATTAAACATGCGATATGGTCATGAACATCTGGAGAATTTGTACCGGTCGCAGTTGAAGATTCGAAAACAGAAGCGAGAAGAGACCCTTCAGGAATATGAAGTAGATATTGCCAGGTTGGTCAGATTTGCCTATCCTGCAGCTGATGAAAGAATGATAGAATGTTTAGCAGTAGAAGCATTTCTTGATGGGCTCCGTGATCCTGAAATGAACAAGACTCTTCGTTTAGCCCGTCACAAAACTTTAGTCGATGTCTTGTCCGCTGCGCTTGAGTATGAAGCGGCTTCGAAGGCTTGTGGGGGATACAGTAAAGTAAGATCTGTAAAAGACGAAGAAGACGAGAATAAATTGGACCAATTAGTTAACATGATGAAGAACTTTGCTGAAAACAAAAAGAAGAGGCCCCGCGTGTGTTACAATTGTGGCGAAATGGGACACTTCATCAAATCATGTAAACGTCCAGTGGCCAATGCAAATCGAGCTGGAGTAAGCCATAGAAACGCCGATTCTCTTTCCAGAAGACCGTGCCCAGCAGATTGCTCCCATTGCAACAAGACAGAATCCAAAGAAACTGCTATACTACGAACAACTGTAGTTAACGATTACTGGGCACCGACTAAAATTAGAGAGGAACAGGAAAATGATCCTGTTTTAAAGAAAATGCGCCAATGGAAGAGAGAAGATCGACGACCTACTTGGCAAGAAGTGTCAAAATTCTGTCCAGTACTTAAATCCTATTGGGCTCAGTGGAACTCTTTCATCCTGGAAGAAGACTTATTGAAACGAGTACTCGAGAATGATGACGGTTCAGAAATCAGAAAGCAGTTAGTTATTCCAAAAACTAGAGTGGCTGAAGTACTCCGACAGTTACATGACAGTCCATCAGGAGGTCATCTCGGTGTTAAGAAAACCCTTCAACGAGTACGGGAAAGGTTTTATTGGATGAATAGTTCCGATGATGTGAAGAGCTGGTGTAAGAAGTGTACCATCTGTGCTGCGAGTAATGGACCGCAGCGAAAAAGGAAAGCTCCCATGAAACAATACAACGTCGGTAGCCCATTCGAGAGGATTGCTTTAGACATTGCTGGACCATTTCCGACGACTGAGAATGGAAATAAGTACATGTTGGTGGTTATGGATTATTTCACGAAGTGGGTAGAAGTCTACGCCATTCCAAATCAAGAGGCCACAACTGTTGCAGATGTCCTAATAAGAGAATTTATCAGTCGATTTGGAGTACCCTTGGAGATTCATAGTGACCAAGGTAGAAATTTCGAAAGCCAGCTTTTCCAAGGAATTTGCGATACTCTAGGAATGAAGAAAACAAGAACTACAGCATTACATCCACAATCAGATGGAATGGTAGAAAGAATGAATAAGACCATTGGAAAGTATCTGTCAAAAGTAGTGTCCAACCACCAGCGGGACTGGGATCAATACCTTTCGCTCTTCGCGATGGCTTACCGATCCGCAGTCAATGAAACAACAGGCCAAACACCAGCAAAGGTCTTGTTCGGACGAGAGATGAGGCTACCATGCGACCTCGAGTTCGGATGCCGACCTGGAGAAGATATAGCTGGAGAAGATTATGTGATCCAGTTACGAAGGAAAATGGACGATATGCATGAACTGGTTCGCTCACATCTTCAAATTGCCAGTGATAGAATGAAGAAACGGTATGATACTCAAGCCACGGAAGGATGTTTCGAAGAAGGAGACAAAGTCTGGCTTCATAACCCAAGAAGACAGAAGGGTTACTCGCCGAAGCTACAAACGTCTTGGGAAGGTCCATATATCGTTAAGAAAAGAATCAATGATGTCATATACCGAATAAGTAAGATTCCAAATGGAAAACCGAAAGTGGTACATGGAAACCGGCTGGCACCGTTTGAAGGAGATCATAACCAAGAAGAAGATGTAAATCGACTCCAAGAGACTCCTGATTTTGCCTTCGATGAGTTTATGGGTGCTTACGGGGGTACCGGGAAAGCAAGATATGGCGTAACCATTGAGAAACATCAAGACCTGTTCACGCTTCCAGATGACTGCTCGTTGGTCCATAATATTCCTGCCAGTATCAGCGACGCCCGAGGATTAGCGTCCGTTTTCCGAAAAAAGTTTGGTCGACTATCAGAACTGCAAAGCCAATTGCCAGCCCCCGGAAAAGCTTTGAGACTCCAAGATGGATCACGTTACCTCTTCTATCTAGTGACAAAGAACACCTATCACGACCGACCCACTTATCAAGATGTATGGGAATCTTTACTTAGCCTGAGGGAACACGTACTGGAGTCCAATATACAGAATATAGCAATGCCAAAGATCGAGTGTAAGGAGTTAGACTGGAGGGTCATTCGAAACATGGTGGAAGTAATCTTTCAAGATACCGAAGTCCAAGTATTGGTTTGCAGCCATTCGCCCAGTGTCCAGTTTACAACGAAGACCGTCCCCTGTTTTTTTTATACAACTGGAAATTGTAGAAGAGGATCCGACTGCAGATACAATCACTCCCATCCAGCTCTAGTTCCAGGAGGAACTATCTCTCTCAATGTAATGCGACTCCGGCTCTGTCCTGGTTGGCCAAATGGGCGAGTCCGACCGGCGGGCGACGCCGTGGAATGTTCTATTGAACCATATCGAGAGTTCCACATATGACTGGAAGAATCTCTGCCCTTACGCGGGAGATCGAGACGGTTCTCGATCTGTTCGAAGCGCATATAAATAGACTCTTATTTTGAAATATAGTTAGTTGAGTTTTTAGTTTTGAGTTGAGTCTAAGTAAATAAGTGTTCTGGCATTTTCAAGTGATGCTTCCTTTGCGGCTGCTAAACTTGGAATGAGCTGCGTGGTCCTGTGCTGCTGCTTTTATACGTGTCGGCGGCGGCGCAGATTATATCGCTGTTCTGTAATTGGTGGGGGGTGCGGTTCAGGTGTTGACGTTTCCTCCACCAGAGGTCGTTGGTCGCGCCGATTGTTTCCTGACTGCATTTGGGCTTGGATGGGTACGGCTGTCCTTGTTGCGTGTGTGTTTCTTATTGGTTCTGCCCGTGTCTGTGTATTCTCCAAGGGTTTTTGTTCTTCTCGGGTAATTGGATTAGATTGTCTTTTGAGGAGACTTTTCCAAGTGTTGGAGATGTTTTGTGCATCGTCTCTTTTGTTGAGGCTGTTGGTTCTCTCTATTTCGAGGGCTTCTCTGACTATGCGGGTTCTGTAGTGTTTGATAGGTGCAATCTGTTTTGTTTCTGGGAAGTTTATTGTGTGGCCCGTTCCTGGTGGTGTTGAAAAAGGGCTGATGTCGTTTGCTTATTTCTGATGTTGTTCTGGTGTTCCTGTACTCTGGCTGAGATTCTTCTATTTGTTTGTCCGATGTATTCTTTGTCGCAGTTACTGCACGGGATGCTGTATACGCCTTGGTTTTCTAAAGGTATTTTGTCTTTTGGATTGCCTATTATTTTGTGTAAGGTAGTCTGCGGCTTGTAGATTGTGGAAATGTCATGCCTTCTTAGGATCCTTCCAATCACGTCTGTTACACCTTTTATATATGGCAGTTTAGTTTTTGGTTTGGACATGTCATATTCTTCCTTATTTGTTGTTGGTCTCGTGGCTTGTTTTTGTGCTTTTTTGATTGTGTGTTCATGGTATCCGTTTTGTCTTAGGGCGGTTGTGATGTTTTGGAGTTCTTCTTGTCGGTTCGTTGTTTTTGTTAGGCGTATAGATCTGGATATCAGTGTACTGGCTACCGATTGAAATTGGGAAGGGTGATGATGAGATCTAGCATTCAGATATCTATTAGTGTGTGTAGGTTTTCTGTATACTGTGTAATCAATTGTAAGGTCATTGTTTCTTGTAATAAGTAGGTCCAGAAAAGGCAATTGGCCATTCTCTTCAACTTCTAACGTGAACTGTATTCGGTGGTGGATGTTGTTTAGTTCATCAAGGAAATTGTCCAGATTGGGTCTTCCATGAGGCGTATGATAAAGATGTCGTCCACGTAGCGTTTCCAAAAGGTTGGCTTCATTTTAGCTTTACTTAGTGCATTGGTTTCGAAGTACTTCATGTAGAGGTTGGCGATTACTGGTGATAGTGAGGATCCCATGGGGGCGCCTTCTGTTTGTCTGTACAAGTTGTTCTCATAAGAGAAGTACGTATTCTTCAGACAGTGTCTTGCAAGTTCGATGATGTGTCTTGGGAAATCTTCATTTATAGCTATTTGGTCTAGGGCCTCGTCAATTGGTACGCTTGGGTAAAGCGACTTGATATCTAGGCTGGCTAGGAGGTCATCTTTGTGTAGTTTTAGGTTTTTAATTATATTTGTCAGGTGTTCTGAGTTCTTGACGTAGGAATCTGCTTCTTCGCTGGTTGGCTGCATTATCTCTGCAAGATATTTTTTGAGTTGTTGAGTTGGTGAGTCTATAGCGCTAACGATTGGTCTTAATGGCACTCCTTCCTTGTGAATTTTTGGCAACCCGTATAGTTTAGGACATCTGCTAGCTTTTTCCCGAGGAATTATGCGAGCCTCGATTTCTGTCCCAAGGTTGGCGGCTTTGATTTTATCTTTTGTTGTCTTCTCTAGGTATGTTGTTGGGTCTCTTGCAACTTTTTTGTATGTGTCGTCTTGGAGTATGTCCGCCATTTTCGTTCTATATTCTTCCGTATTCATCACCACTGTGACATCTCCCTTGTCCGCTTTCAATATAGTGATGTCTTTGTTTGCCTTTAGATTGTTGAGGGCTCTCATTTCGGACGGTTTTATGTTCAGTTTTGGTGGTTTGCTGGTCCTGAGAATACGTGCTACGTCTTGACGTATTATTTCGGCCTCATCGTCCGGCTTTTGGTCTAATGCTGCTTCGATGTTCGCGATTATGTCCTCTGTTGGGATCGTCTTCGGTGTCACTGCAAAGTTAAAACCCTTGCTGAGGATGTGTTTCTCTTCCTCTGAGAGTTGGTAGTCAGAGAGGTTTTTAACCACTTTATTGATATCGAGTGGCTCTAATTTTGGTTCGGTTTTCTTCTGAAGTCGGGCAAATTTATTTTTCTGTTTGTCGGTTCTGTTCTTGAAGTCTGTTTCTGTCCTCCAGGTTGATAACTCATCTACTTTTTGCCAGAGTAACGGGTGAATTTCTTTACTCAGTTGCAGATGTAGATCGTAGGCTGCTTTTTCTGTTTGGGCAAGTTGTCGCCGTTTTTCTCGAATTTGTTCTCTTAGAAGAGACTTGCTCGTGTTTCTTATGATATTTTCTGCTCTTTTTGTTCTTAGGTGGTAAGTCAATTTGGTACACGTAGGCAGAACGTTGTTGTCGCGGCATTTTATTAGAAATGTTATGTCGCAACATAAAGTTGTGATTTTGGACCATAGTGTTTCGAAGCGTTTTGTTGTTCTGAAGGTCTCCTCCCCGTAGAGGTGTTGGCGAAACGTCGTGAAGACACAAACAACCAACGGATTGAAACCCGGAACACCACTACTGTTCATATATATATATATATATATATATATATATATATATATATATATCTCCACTGGTGTTTTTAACCAAGGTTGAAAATTTATGTACAATATATTTTAAAATTAATGAGTTTTGAAATGTTACACATCATGGTTATTAAACTGAAAATGCATCGTAACAAGTTTTCGCAATTCTTTATAACAACATACTCATTTGCTTTTATGTGTTTTTTTATTTATAACTGAGTTTTCCTTTAAACTTATCAAGTTTTTTTAATATGAAACCAGAGCAATATGGTAAAATCTTGTTAATTACGTTTTTCAAAGTTGGTTTTGTAATTTATGGAAACTTTAAAGATTTACACACCATCTTATCTTATGTTTGTTAGTGGTAGAATGTTAATGCTATTTACATTGATGTACCTCTTACTCTTCCTCGACTTCATTAAGGTTTACTCTATGTATACATCTTTTGTTTGTTTGTTGTTGAAAGTATTATTCGTTCCAAGTTCGTGCAGACTGATCTATCTTATCTTAATGCGTGTTTAACGACGGTTGGTTATCGCATCCATAGTATTATATTACCTGTTGTTGCTCTTCTCAAGTTTGGGTTTCATATTTTTAAAGATTCACAAATTCTAGTATTCTCCGAGTATTGTCGTCGACAGGAGTTTTCGAAAAATTTCTGTTATTAAGTGTTGCTATTTATTCTTCTTCATATTTTATTTATTAGTGTCGAAAATCAAAAAATATTTTTTTGGATGCAAGTGATCTAATAGTGGAAGTTGATTAGAGTGTCAAAAGATGTTAGAGAAAGTAGTCATTTAATGGGTTTACAAAAAAAACATCTTTGTTTCCATGCTGTGGTTCAGTAAAAAAATTAAAAAGAACAGTTGGTACCTGCTTGGATGATATAGATCATATTACGGTCCTGAGCTTTAAAGTGTCGGCTTAGATAGCTTTTAAGATTTGTCAATCCGCACAAACTTGGAACAAATAATACTAGGTTGTTCGCTGTTCTGTAATTTTATTTTTGACCTGTACCTACACATTTTTTGTTTTTTTTGTTTTTTAAAGAAATGACATTTGGTGTTATAGCAGGGCAATAATTTTTATTTCTTATATGACAGAAATAACCACAGTTTCTGTTTGTTTCTCTTTTCTGAATAATTTATTCTTTACTGACCTATGATGGGTGTAGATTCTTACTGATAATTCTTCATTTCCTTTATTTCATTTTCTGTAATTGCCTGAATTTTTACTTCTTTTAGGTTTCATTTAAAAAAGGCATTTTTAAGTTTTATTTTAAAAAGACATTTTTTTGTTGAATTATCTTATATAATTTTAATTTTTTGGCTGTAACATTCCAATAATTTGGTAGGTTTAACATTCTGGTTTAAGATTTCTCTACTGTTTTATATATGTTTTTTTAGCTTGTTTAAAATTAATTATTTCAAATTCTACATTCTTCAAGAATGAAATCCGTTTTAAATTGGTTTTTGTTCTTTTCGGTAAACTTTCATAAATTTCAAATGCATCTGCACCCGTACAATGCACAAATAATGCCCCCATTCTGATATCATCTGTAACGCCTGATGTTATTAGAAAGTTGTCAAAACGCTTGATCCATTTTTTCCATCTGTTTCCAATGCAGTGTTAATGTGAGTGTCGACTGGTTCGATGTGCCTAAAAACTTCCATTTATGTCACTTTTATTTCTCCTGCGTGTGTAAATTATTTTCTGTTTTTTTTGAAGTTATAGGTACTTCTGTTGGTGCATTAGGGAAAATGATTAAATTTTAACGATGCGCGCACACACCGTCACAAAAACGGAGCGCAAATTGTCACGAAAAACCGAAACAACTCCATGAAATTAGCTAGTCAACATTTAAGTTTTTTTTTGCGTTTGTGATACTGAAATTTCAAATTAGAACTTCACCTGTTATATATATATATATATATATATATATATATATATATATTGAGATGATATGAGTTACTATGCTATATTAAATAAGAATGTAGAATGAAAATCTTATGGCAAATAGAGAAAGGAAAATTTTCTTATTTCGGGTCAGAGCGCAAATGCAGTAACAGTAGGATTAATTATCATCATCTTCTTCATAATTCCTAAAAAAGGAAAAAGAAAATACAATAAGAAAGAAAAAAATACAAATTCATTTCAAAGATTTTTTTTTAAAGATTCAAAATGGTTTAATCTACATTATATAAAGTTTCAATAATTATGAAATTGATAAATGGGAAAAGTAAATAATTAAAAGCTTATAAAGTTGCCAATACGTTAGTAATTAAACATTAATTTTTAAATGAATTAAGGGTATAATTAAATAAGAAAATTAAATGATGAAAATATCACAAATAATTAAAATAAATATTAAAATTTTTACTTACTTTTAAAATATACAAATTTATCAATCATATTCTAATTTGTTAATAGTTCAAATTCCAAATGAAATATTCTGAAAAAAAGAAAAATATTAGTTCATAGTGCTAGTAAATTTTATAAAAATAAAAAGAATAATCATTGTTTTAAATTGTAATAATGAATCAAGAATTAGATTTTGTTAGTAATTTTATTTAAATAAGGAATTAGTAGGCGATTAGGTGGTAAGGATGCATAGATTTAAGTTTGTTGAATTTTTCAGTTGTTTTTTTGTTGATTTGATGGAGTCTCTCTTGTTTTCCGATTCTTGATATGTAAGTTGTATTAAAAATTTCTCCGTTGAAATTTTGAGTTTTTTTTGAAAATATTGATAAAAGAAAGTTTTAAATCAGTTTAAAGTATTAATATTATCACAAGGTAACCAGAGAAAGCAATTGGTAAGAGAAAATTACAATATTTTATGAAGAAATAGATACTTAAATTGTGGGCTGAGCAGTATATGGGTATAACTGCATTTTAATTAAGTTAATGAAGATTAAACTAATATTTAATAAGAAAGAAAGTCATAATTACACTTACCAGTGGATGAAGTAGCAGTTTATCTTTTGATTAAAGAAGAATTTATTGTTCGATCTCTACAAAGTGTCCTGAAATCTTTGCTGTTCCGGGGAAGAAAGTAGATTGTCCTGAGAAGTGAATCCCGAATCCTGGTTTTCCAGAAGAGGAGCGAAGTTTCATTCAAATGGTAACCACTTTTCACTCGTTACAATAAAGAGTTTTTCTGTGTTTGATTTTGATGAACATTTGTATTTCACTGTTTTATGTGTTCAACTAAATTATTATTCACTATTTGATAAGTTTAATTTGAATTGTTTATTAACAAAAGTCAGAATATTTCATTTCATAAATTTATGCATATTTGGTTTTAACAACGGTCTCTTGAGGTTTGTCACATTTTTGAATTAGTAAGGTTAGAAATTTATATACAATCTATGCCTAGAGAACATCATTGGTCTAGGATAGTGAGGTTTTACAGTCATTTAGTTGAAAATTTTTATATTAACTGATTTTGAATCTATTCAGTTTTTTTTTGAATATTTGGAACTCTGACCCTGATATAAGAGAATAGCCGGTAGCATATTTAAATAATAATATTGGAAAGTAATTAAATTAAGTTAATTCTTACCTATTTAATATTTATATTTAAATTCAAAATTAATTCATGGTAAGGAATATTTTATAACATAGTAATGTATATAATCAAAACAAAGTATTATTCTTGACTCAGGTATATGTTATAATATATATATATATATATATATATATATATATATATATATATATATATATATATATATATATATATATATATATATATATATTAATATTTTAATATTTACCTACTTGATATTTATTGTCATTTACTGTTTATATATATATATATATATATATATATATATATATATATTAATATTTTAATATTTACCTACTTGATATTTATTGTCATTTACTGTTTTTTAACAATTCTACTCTAAATGAAAATTTCACCACTGAATAAATACTACAACAGTAAGAGGCCATAAATGTGAATAGTAAAGAATTAAGGTTAATTAAAATCTGGTAATTCTTTTTTTATTTATGTAAAAATATTTTTTCCTAATAATATATAGTGCTTCTTCTTCTATAAGTGCCGTCCCCTTTAAGAAGGTTGGCTATCATTACGGCTATTTCTACTTTTGATACTTTTGCTCTAAACAGCTTAACCGATTTACAGTTATACCATTTTCTGAGGTTATTCAACCAGAATATACGTCGACTTCCTATGCTTCTTCTGCCCAGTATCTTTTCCTGTATAATATTTTGCAGCAACTCGTATCTCTTTCCTTTCATGATATGGCCCATGTACTGCAATTTCCTTATTTTATTCAAATTTTATTCAAAACCTTCTCCTTTTTCAATCTTTTCAACACGTCGTTGTTCGTAAGCCTATACATCCAGCTTACTCTCAAGATTCTCTTTTAGGTCCACATTTCAATCGCTTCTATTCGATTCCCTCCATTCCATAAAACAACAACGAAAATACATAACATCTCTGCATTCGTACTTTGAGTTGTCAGGTCATTGCTGCAAAGCACCTTTCTCATATTATTAAAAATGTTGCTCGGGCTTTCCCTATTCTTAATTTGATTTCTTGCGTATAATCGTTGTCTTCAGTTATGACTGTTCCTAAGTATGTATATCTGTCTACCTTTTGGATAGGTTCGCTCCTAATCCATAACTTTTTTTGTTGCTGTAACTTTGCAAAGTCATGAATTTCGTGTTTTTAATATTTTCGCTTTCTTCGCTATCTACAATCTTCTCCATCAGAACCTGCTATTCCTTAATCGATTCTGCCTTTATTAACTTATCTGCATAACTGCGCTTTCTGAGCTGTCTCTTTTAAGTATAGGTTAAAGAGCAAGGGAGAGAGTCTGCACACTTATCTCAGTAGTTGTAGGAGGCGGTTATGTCGGACTTTGTCAACTGCTTTGTTATAATCGAGGAAGCATATATATATATATATATATATATATATATATATATATATATATATATATATATATAACGACTGGCTAGTACCCATACATCTTTGCGCCAGTACATTATACGCAAACAGGGCCTCTCTTGTACCCATTGTGTTTCTAAAGCCAAACTGAGTGTTACCAAAAGCTTGTTCAAGTTTTATGAAAATTCTTTGGTAAATGATTTTTAAGGAATATGTTTAGAGTGTGGTTCATTAGGCTGATGGTGCGATGATCACCGCATTCTCTAGCTTTAGGTTTTTTCGACAAAGTTATAAAAGTCGATTTAAGCCATTCTTTGGGAAGGACGCCTGTATCATATATAGTGTTATACAGATCTTTCAGTATCTCTATTCAATCCTGTGTGATTACTTTAATAATTTCTACTGGAATCTGAAATCTCATCAGGTCCTGTAGCTTTATTATATTTTCCACACTTTACTGCATGCATAACCTCTTCTTTTGTTATACTTGGCCCCGTTTCTCTACTGTTGTATAGTACTGTGTCTTGTCTCTCATCTTTAAATCATTCTTGTATGTATTGTGTCCATGTTTCTATTTTCTTGTCGTTTTACCTTTTTTATCTAATAGAATACTACTGTGGTTTGTTTTTCTGGTACCGAATAATATATCGTGGTGACTAATTAGTACAATTTTTTTTATTTAATGATAATTTACAGTGATTATCAGTGATATTTATTAGATATTAACTTTCAGTACGCGTGTAGAATTTAAGGCTAGTTATTATTAATTTTTAAAAAGTTTTCTTTTTACGTCAATGTAGTAAAACTCGTACGTGCGTGCATAAGTACGAACATACGTGATTGCCTAATGTAATCAGGGGCTCGATTCTCGACTTTATGTGAAAATTGTCCAATGTGAAATATTTCCACTAGTTCTTTTCACATGCTTTTTTTAAACGCTATTCTTGGTTATGTGTGAAAATATTTTCACATGGGAATAGTCTCGATACGTAAGTCGAATATTAAATAGATATTAGCCAATCACATTTCATAGTTTGAAAATTATAATCTCAATTATAATGTTGGCATTCCTGACAACTGACAATAACAATAACAGACTGTAAATGAAAACATAACCCTATAAAAGATATAGTTTCGTAGAATTATTTATCTTAGTTTAAATTTTATTTTTTAAGATTTTGTGGCTATTATTGTCCTCACGTATTTTTTGTATTTTATTGTATTTATTTAATTGTTGTTGATTGGCTAACAGGAAGATATTTATTTAAGCCAACATCAGTCTGATAACTTCCTGTTGCGAAAAATTTTAATGAAGTTAGAAGCTTAAAATATATTACAAATAAATATTTTAAATAGATATAGGTACCTACTCATTGATATAATATATTTTTTAACTTTTTACTTTCATTTGCAAAGGTATTGCCGATCACCGTGTTGGTGCTGGTAAAATAACCTCAAGTTCATTCAGTAACTGTAAGGCTACTTCTTTTGAAAGACTAAATAATTTTATAAATTGGGCCTCACTTAAACGTTCAAATGGATCGTTCTTGTTTCACTTGGTCCAAAAATCTCGAGGTGGATTATTTTCTAATAATTCCACCTCTTCTAAAAGTTCTAAATAAAAAAGTAAAGCAGCTTCTTCCATAATCAAGAAAACAATATTAAAACAATATGTAAAATACACATAGAACTAATAAAATGTGTGGTTAGGTTAAAACCAAGTAAATACAATACTGCGCATAGGTAGGTACTCCTTTCTAATAATTCCACTGGAGATTAGATTCTCACATGACCATAACCATGTGGAAATCTTCGTACACTTTTTGTGTGACAATATTCATGTGAGATTGTCGAGAATACCAAAAACAACACATGTGAAATTTTATTTCTCCCATGTGAAATAATGTCGAGAATCGAGCCCCAGTAAGGAGCACCATCTCATATGAGGATTCAGCAGAAAAAGTGTCCGCTAGTAAACACTAAATTATAGTTCGAAATTCGACTGAAATGGCGGTATTATCCAAATGAGTGTACGGTATGAATTGAACAATTAGAAGGTTTGTTCCAACTCATTAGTGGAATTGTTCTAGAACGGTTCGCGCATGCTCATTATTAAAAAATTGCTCATTATTAAAAAATTACCCCTATTTTTTATAATAAGTATGCGCGAACCGTTCTAGAATGATTCAACTAGTGAGTTGGAACAAACCTAAAGAGAACGTAAAGTAAGCAGAGTTCGAGTAATTAAGTAAATATGACCTAAAAAATTACTGTGAGATAACATATAGCCCCAAAGCAGAAGTGTTTCATTCTGTATATATCCACCTATACCTACTTATTCCTTCATTTTTAGTGCTTTATTTAAAAATTACCCCTGTGCTTTAGTGGCGCCCTCTTAATTTAATAAGTTTGGATGGACACTTTTTGATACACACAGACGGTGCTCCTTATCTGTATCCTCCATAGTTTCAACTTTATTTACTGTTACTGTTAAATTGGTCAAAACATCTAACAATCGTCTTCTTTTCTAAATATAAACACTACCCATTTCTTTTTTAAAACTTTTTTTAGTTAGTGTTTTTCTCACTATTTCTCTTTCAACATACCGGATTACCATTAATAATATATATCTTATTTTTATAATTAATTTAATCGAACAAATAATTAAATAAAATGTCTGCAAAATAATTTATTAAGGGTAAAAGGGATTTGCATACAAGTTTTAGATTCTATTAAATCACGTTAATGTCTTGATCCTCTTACCTTTACCGGTTGTTTTAATATCTTTTTAGGATCATTTGTATTCTACCCTTGAATAAGTAAAATGGATCGGATCGTGAATGTTGATGATACTCTTGTAAACTTATTCTTTGTTTCTCATTTCAAATTTTGGACCTTTATTTTTTTCAGTGGATACATAAATAATAAGCTGTTTTTGTTTGTTTGTTTGTAACCTAGATTTTAAATTGCATTGTCGTCGTATATATATGGGACTGATATTTTAACCACATTATTTTTTAAACTTTTTTGAGATTTTAGTTTACTAGCATGTAAAAAGGCGAATTTCCATTTTTTATTAATTAACAAGATCTTAAGTTTTAAGCTATACTACAGGATAGTTTTGATCTAAACAATATTTCATTGTATTATTTCGTATTACATTCATCTAAAGCCAGTACGTTGAATGTCAATGCGAGCTGTATTTATTATCTAACATTAACATATAAAAGAGCATCGTTGAATCGGACATCATTAGTCCGGGGTCTAAGGTTGTCTGTGAGAGTTGCGAGTCACCTCTTGAAGTGTACCTAGACAGACCTTTGGGCCTGGGTCGTAATTATTGATATACTGTTATTGTTCATTTATTTGGTGATATATTTTTTTCCTTTAATTTATCACTTCTTTAATTTGGTTTACGGCACTGGTATTGGCAAAATTTCAACTAGGTGGTTAGATAACACGACTTGGATGAAGATAGATCTCAAATTCCCAAACACTTCCCTCAGAAGTGAGAATATTACCCTTACTTACATTTTTAATTCTTTTTTCCATTTTAAATACCAATTGTAAGACTAAGGAGGGTTTAACCATGTATTTAACCATATAACAACAACATATAAACTAAACAAGCAAACTTTAACCATTACAGGTTATTTGGTTTTTGGTACGTTAATTTAAAAAACACCATACAGACAAAACTAAACTCAACTCACCGTCGATTGTTCGTTTTTGAGTTGTTCTAGAAGGTTATCAAACATAGTTAAAGATTCTGGATCCCTATGGAATATTCTAGCAACTTTCTATTATACGATGTCAGCTAGTATAAGAATTGCAAATATATTGTTCATTTTTATAATTTGTTTTTGTTTTTGCACCTGATAAAGTTGTAAAGTAACGGCGAAATATGGAGTACCTTAAGAGAAAAGAGGAACAGTTGTTTTTATTTACGGATCGAATACCCGTAATTTTTTTCCTTTATTTATAAGTAGATTAAAAATTTTAGGAACCTTGTTATTTCTAACTCTTTCTAACTTATTACAAATGATTTTTATTTGAGATATTAAAAATAGTTCAAACCAGGCCAGTTGGAAGTTAGCAAATGACTCACAGCATGTTGTTGAAGCAAACTCGCGAAATTTTCACTTCTAAAAAAGAATATTTACTTTTATTGGAACTTATGTACAATCCAATTCTTAAGTTGATTTGAAATTTAGTGGCAACTGCTTTCTGAATATCTATACCTACATGTTAAAGTGAATCGATACTTGTGTATCATCCGGAACTTTATACATTACATATACAGACATATCAGTAACTTCTGATTCCAATGCTTTACACCTAAGGGATATCATCAAAATCTACTTGTTGTCTCCACCCTCTAATCCAACTTGAGTAAACCAGAGTCGGAACGACTCGTAAAATTTAATATTTGAATAAGAAAATAACTAAAGAAATTTGAGTCTAACCAGGATTAATCGAAGTACAAAAAGTAAAACTCATAATACTGTTAGTTTATTTTAAAAGCACATATTAAATTTCTTTAAATCAATACGAATGGTTAACTGTGTTGAGAATGCGAGAGAAAGAGCGACTTATAGCAAATCAGCGCTTCACATATTTACAGTAAAATTAATTATTTTTATTGGTATCTGTAATGATAAATATCGCCAAAAATTAAAGAACACAAAAAAGATAATTTGATACATTGTTTCCAAAAAAGTATTTTTATTTTTATTTTCTGGCATTTCGGATAGACAAGGAAAAGAAAAACGAAACCAAGCATACTGATGTTGAATTTGAAGGGCTAATTTTTTTTTTTTTTATCTAAAACAAGATCAAAGAAATGGTTGTGTCTAAGATGTTAAAACACTTTAGAAATAGTCCTGCTCTGACTTTTGAACGACACGTACCTACTTCTTTGAAAAGCTGTTCCTGATGTAGTTAGGTTACCTACGTGTTAAAGTTTCTGAAACTCGCTAGTGTGTCATTGTACTTCTCTGCCATTATTTCATTTTGTTGCTTTGATGTCTCACGTTTGTAATAAGGCTATAATTTAAATTATCAAACATAGGTCTCCAGAGTGTACCTACATAATTATTACATGCGTATTATTTTACCTGACGTGCACGTTGATTACTAACTTGGAAAAATTTGCAGAAATATTTAAATATTCTTTATGGCATGAAATGTTTATTTACTTCGATTATTTGGGGTACTTTTTTTGCCACTAAAATCTTTATATACATATATATTGTTACGTGCGTTAATTTTTTTTCATCACTCTGTGCGGAAAGCACTGCTTTCGACCATGCAGGACCGTGCGGAAAGCAATGCTTCCTTCAGCGTTACGAAATATAAAACTTTTCATAACTCCGTGCGGAAAGCACTGCTTTTGACCATGTAGGACCGTACGAAAAGCAATGAATGACCGAAACAGAGTTGATAAGTGTTTCCCAATCAAAAATAAATGCGATAGAAAGTGAGTTAAGAGAAATTGAGGATGAACTCTAAAAATTTTTGTTTTAATGGGAGGGATCCGCCTCCCCCAACCCTCCTTCAGCGCCTTCGCGGTGCAGGCGGATCAGATCTAATACTATTTCTATTATCTTCTTTCCTTTTATTTTAGACAAATTCAAAAGCTTTCCTCACGGAGTAGTGAAAAATAGAATACGCAACTCGTGCGGTGCGCAGGTAATCCCATCACTCGTGCTTTTTATCGCGTTCACCTTCGGCTCACGCGACAAACGCACTCGTGGTGGGATCACCTGCTTTCCGCACTCGTTACGTAATGTACTATAGTATGTACAAAAAGTACGAGGAGTAATAAACCCTAATTAAGTATGCAAAACCTTTACAGGGAGCACCATGAAATTTTTGATAAATCTCTTACTTTAAATTACATTTCTTCCGTAAATCTAAAAACCAGGTAGATCGACCCCGTATTTGTTTCAGTTGTAGCAAAGTTTAGGGTTTCTTCATTGTTAAAGGATTAGCAGATAAGCAATAACGCAATGCAGTGGTGTGTATTTTGGGAAAAAAATACGTTTTAAATTATAATATAATAAAAAATGAAAAGAAATAATTATTGGAATGCATTTATTACTTACATTTTATTCTATATCCGACTCGGAAGAGGAAGAATCGTTGTTGACATTAATAATAATAGGGTCGATTAAATCATCACAAATATTGTCAATTTTCCACATATTTGCCTCTACTTTGATAACATGCTCGATACAGTTTGTCCAATTTTCCTTACTAACATGACTTACAGCACTCTCAAACAATTTCACAACATCGTTTATTTTAAAAGTAGTATTTTTTTTTCCAACTTCCCCCTTTACCTGAGCCCATATTAATTCTATGGGATTAAGTTCAAAATGATAAGGGGGAAGTCGAAGAACTGATATACCACGAGAAGAAGCCATTTCTTCTACAATGTAGGTTTTGTATTTATTCTTGTTCATTTTTGCAATTCTGTAAAGTTCTTTCCTTAGTGGATCTTTTGGAAATTTAATATTTTTCGAAATAAGCCACTCCAAAAGCTCTGCTTTACGCCAACGACTTGTGGGCAATGCTTCTCGTAACCGTGAATGGTAACTTGCGTTGTCCATAACAATAACAGCCCCTTTTGGAATCAGATCCAACATTTGAACAAACCATTCCTTGAAGACATCCCCATTCATATCTTCGTGATAGTCCCCCGTGCGTTTTGAAATAAAAGTTAATAATCCACCATCAACAAAACCTTCAGAACTTCCAACATGGACAATGATAAGTCTTTTTCCTTTTCCAGATGGTGGCTGCAAACCTAACGACAAACCTTCCACGAATGCCTTCCTTCCGCTTTTAATGTTTTCATCTTGCCAAGATTTGGAAACTGTATATCCAGCATTTATCCATGTTTCGTCTAAGTAGAAGATTTTCAAATGTTGTTCTCTGGCATGTCGAATGCTTCTTAAATAGTCTCTTCTCCAAAAAACTATTTCCGGTTTATCTATCAAGAGAGATTTTCTATTATGTTTTGTATATCTGAAACCCACATCTTTCAAAAGTTTGCATAATGTCATTCTGGAGAATTTTGGATAGTCCGTATCTTCTTGCACTGATGTCATAATTTTGTCAAGTGTTGGAATTTCCTTTCGTAAGTAAAATCCATGGACTTTACGCCTTAGTCTTTGTTTTAATGACTCATCGATCTCAATTGGTTTTCGGCCTGAAGGAGTTTTAGGGGGTTGAAGAGTTCCATTCTTTCTTTCTTTGAGTAATCTATAAATTGTTGATTTAGCAACACACAACATAGCAGCCGTTAATTCCACAATATCATCAACACTTGCACTTGGATACTTGTTTTTCAATGATATATAACAATTCAATATCAGAGTTTTTTCATTTAAAGATAATGGACCTGTTTTTGGTCGTTTAGATGGTCCTTGGCTTATCGGCATTGTTTGGTACTTGCACAATTAACATTCAACAAATGTTTTAAATATATTCCAACTGTTTACAATATTATGAAAACCATACAACTTCATACAACTTTACTCAAAGAACTAATACTAAGTACTGATTTAATGTACCTACTTTCTTTTAAAATAATATTCCCGATAATGTTTCTAAGAAAACTGGGTTGTTTGGAAAATCCCTCTCAATAATCGAATAATCTGTAAATAGGTGTAATCGTATTAAGCCGATTACAGTAGGCCACTTGCCATTTAAAATTTCTGAGAAAAATTCCCCAAACACTACATATAGGAGTAATACAAATAAAAAATATTCATTTTGCTTCTTTGAATTTAATAAAAATTGTAACGATATCTTGCTATCTTGACTTTAATTAATTTTTTTAAAATATATTTCATTGTAATTTATTTGTGACAATATTCAAAGTTTAAATTAATCTTCTTACAAAAAGAACAAAAATATATAAAATAATTATTGTTACAGATTGGTTTGTTTTCTATTATGAATAAACTGTGTTGCCTTTCTTTACCAAACTTACTAAAATTTATGTACCTCTATCACTTTTTTTATTAAAATTAGTACATCCCGTTACCTCTGACCTAAATCGTATATTCTTTAGCATAGCTGCAACCTGCAACTCATTCGTTCAATACAAAATGTACCTTACGGTATACCCTCTTAAAATATATTTTGGTACGTCTATGAAATCTACTTAAATGAATGATTTATTACTCCTTGTCCTTTCTATATAGACTTTTATATAAAGTAAAAATTATGTTGAGCGCCAAGTGGACTAACCACTATGAAAAATTAATAATATCAAAAATTAAAAAAAAATCAAAAGAAAACTTAGTTAATTTAAAAATTATGATTTATAGAATTTTGAAAAAAAATATTTACTTATTTTTTTTTATTATTATTATGATTGCTTGGTATTTATATTATATAAAAAAACGTTAAAACTAAGGATAAAATATAATAAAAACAACAAAACCAAAAAAAAACTAGCAAAATCATATAAATTTAAAAAAACGCAAAATCTGATACAGATTTCAGTGTTAGAAAGTACGAAGTTCGCCTGGTACAGCTAGTAGAAAGATAAAATAAAGTCGTTTAAGTTACACTATTTATGACTCAAGAACAGCTGAACCATACTCTAGTCAACATGTTTAAAAACGTGAAAAATAAAGATAAAGGTCCTAAAAATATGAGCGATATCTCATTAGATTTGGAATCACCTCTAAAAAAATGTTTTTGAAGGATTTTGGTGCAGGTAAAAAATTGCAATTGTTACAAAATAAGATGGAACAAAAAATTATATATGTTTTTGTTGATAACTCGAAAAATATTAATATTTGAGCAATTTTGAAAAAATTTTGTTAATAACAATTGCAATTGCACCAAAATCCTTCAAAAACATTTTTTTAGAGGTGATTCCGAATCTAATGAGCTATCGCTCATAGTTTTAGGACCTTTATCTTCCTTTTTCACGTTTTTAAACATCTTGACTAGAGTACAATTTGGCTTAAAACCAGAAGACGGCCATACGATACTTTTTATCTCATTAGATCACGTTAATATTTTAATAAAAATTATTTATTTTTTATATTGTTGAATAAATTCCTAATATATATAATAATATGTTGTACCGTTTTTACAAAACCCAGATATTTAATTTCTCTTTAACAATTTCTTTCTTAAGCCCTGTCGTTGAAAAGTTCCACCATGTTCGAGAATTGGCTTACGTGATAAAAAATCTTATACTTATTTCAACAGAACTTCCGAGAAAATATCGATTTGTTTTCTAACCAATCATACGTATTTAAGCGTATTTAAGAGACATACCCTATGCAATTGGCGGTACTCGTTTCAGCTTTCCCGGTTTTTTCTCTTTTCTTAAACTTACGAAGTAATTAAGTGTTTCCAGTGCCTAGTTTCGTTTGTTTCGATTGAAGGTTTATCTGAAGATTTCCAGACAATGTTTTTTTTAAGAATTCCTTCAAATATCTAGTAATTATGACTGCAGATTAGTCAGAGTACTGTATTTCGTTACTATACACCTATGAAGATTAAGTTGATGGCTTATTTTCAAGCTACCTGTTAGTCGAGACCAGAGAATAGTCTAGATTTAACATTTATTATCGTATCGTACCTATTAGCGAGAGAATGAAGCAATGTGATCTTCACAAACACTAAGAAGCTAACGTAAGTTTTGTTTCATCTTTATACCTTTACCGCCTATAAAAGTACCGTTTATTTATCTGAAAAATTGAATTTTAATTGTATTTATCAAACCGTACCACCTTGAGTGATTAATGTGCAGTGCCGTCTTTAAATTAACCGAGGTGTTTTTTTATTTTCTTTATTCCTTTGTATTTCTTACCTATACATTTATTATTTATATTTTTTTACCTGTATTTCTTATCTGTTTATTTAATATCCATATCATATGTAAATACTTTCTTAACACGAGTTAATAAGAAAGCATAAGGTGAATTTTAATAATTTATTTGTCTAAATCCCGAAATATATCTGATTAACTTTTAGCTTAACAGAGTACACGGAGATAACAATATAATATTCCTAGCTGTTATCCTAGTGTAAAAAATATGATTTTGGAGTGATCACGAAGGTGATTATTTAATATGTTTTTACTATTTTAATGTAGATATCTGCCCCTATGTTTTTGTTTTTTTTTATTATTTAAACAAATAATAGATATTGTTAATTTTTTAAATAGATATTTTCTTTTCCTTTCTAGAGTAGGTTGCTCTGATCAATATTTGCAGTTAATCTAGGTAATATGTTTTTTTAAAGTAACTAAAGTTTGAGTCATCAAAAATTTTCTTACCATACAAGTTTTGATTTTAACCATAAGGATAAGTAAGAGAAAGTGTAAGTATAATTATTTTTTTGTTTTCTAAGTAAAATTGTGTAATTTGAAAACGAGAAGTAATAATCTGCCGGGTTATCTTATCTAATTTATATATTTTTTATCTTTTACCTGGGTTTCTTATCTTTCCCCATCCTTAGGATAAAAAATATATTTCATTTTCTTTTTCTTTTTCCTTTCAATTTTTTATTACTTTATTGAATATACTCTTTTTTTATTTCGATCACTTTTCATTGAGCTCGTCCGAATCCACGCTCGCTCTCCACCAACCAACTGAGTGCCGTTCGCAATTGTAAGCCTTAAAAGAAGCATTAACCATCTACCGTTAAAAAAGATTTCAATGTAAGTGAATTTGTTTGGATTTTTAAGTTACAGATACCCGGTAGATAGTGTTATATTTCGATTTCTAAATAAATAGAAAAACTAGAAACTCAAGTAAAGTAAAAAATAGTCAAAAAAAAACAAAAAAACGGAAAATAGAAAATACTTACAAAATTAAGAACTACGACTCCACCGTAAGGATGCGCAGTTAACATCTATACATAAAAACGAGCAAATTAAATACTAGGGTGGCGCATTTGATATCTCATATATTTAAACAAACAATTCTGTCTAAACTACGTACTAAGGTGCCCCCATAAAGTGGTCAATATCTGATATTTTGAAACGAGCAATTCTCACTTAATTAAGTACAATGACCTCACCATAAGCTGGGGTGGTTGATATTTTATAGGTATATTTATGAGCAAAAATTACTTAAGTACTATGACGCCATGCCACCTTAAAGTGGCGCAGTTAGTATTTAATACATTTGTGGAAAAAAGGTAAATAAAAAAATACGGTATGCGCCAAAACAAAGGACACTGAAATCAGGAAGCCTGTGAAATATAATCGTGTCATATGAAACAAGTGACAATAGTTGTCATGATATTTTTAAACATTGTTTATTCTAACAAACTGTCAAACAGATTCGAAATGGTGCTTACAACGCAAGAAAAAATTATTTATTATTGAGTATTATTTCCGCTCATCTAGTTTGTTAATGGTTGCCAATCAATTTCGGCAAGAGTTTCAGAAGCCTGCACCGACTAATAAGGACTTGTTAAGAGTCGTTGCAAAATTTCGACCAACAGGAAGCGTTCTAATGTAACGCAAAAGCTGTACTGGTCGTCCAGTTACCGTGACAACAAATGCGAATCAACAGGTGTTAGAATCACCAAAAAGAAGTCTCCGCAGAACATCTCTAAAAATGAATTTGAGTGAAACACCTACCCGATAATGTTTAAGAAGATTGGTGGTTTTCCCTAAAAAATACAGATTGGGCAACACTTGACACGACAAGAAATCAAGAGTCTTGGTAATGGTTTATAAACAACCCCTATTTTTTTTCTAATGTGTGGTTTACAGACGAATGTCACATCCATCTGAATGGATTTATCAATCGACAGACAAATCGTTTTCTTGCTTTTGAACGACCAGATATCATCGTAGAGAAACCTCTTCATAGTGACCGTGTAACGATTTGGTGCGCAGTGTCAGTTAATGGATTATTGGGCCCCTACTTCGTGGAAGACGGGCGTAGAAGACCCGTTACACTTAACCAAGTGCGATATAGAGAACAAATTTTGACACCATTTTTTATTGATCTCAGACAATTCTGTCGTGCCAGAAACATACAGTTGAATACCCAATGGTTCCAACAGGATGGGGCTACTTGTCATACCAAGACAGCATCCTCAGATCTGATTCGAGAAAATTTTGAAGCCCGCGTAATTACCCGTAACACGAATTTTCCTTACCCTTCTCATTGGGTATGCTGAAACCGGCAACTATTGATGAACTCCGTGCAAATAGTATATTACGTAACAAGAGTGGTAAGTAGGACATTACGTACGAGTGGAAAAGTTACGCACGAAGCCGCGTAGCGGTGAGTACGTAATACCTCTTACCACTCGAGTTACGTACTATGCGTTATCTACGACTCAATATTTAAATTTTAATCCAAATATTTGACATCTCTAAATAAATATATGAAGTACGTACTGTACTGATATCTACTCTTTTGACAGTAAATGTCATTTATACTCATTGTCACCATGCAGGGTAAGTAAGCTCTAACGCATAGTTGTGCGTAATGAAACGTCATTCCATGGTGACAATGAGTATAAATGACATTTACTGTCAAAGGAGTAGATAAAATTTTTAATAACATGCTAAGCAATCTTGTTAAGTGTTATGAGTACTGCTTGGAAGGCAATGGCGAGCACTTTGAACACATTTTGTATAGAAGCAAAACTTAAAATTCGCATTATTTGAAATATAACGCCACCGTAAGGTGGCGCAGTTGATATCTCATATATTTAAAGTAGCAATTCTTTTTAAACTAAGTACCATGGTTCCACCGTAAACAAAAACCTGGAAACTATCAATAAAATATAATAAAAAAGACAAAACCAAAATACACATTAAAAACAAACAAAAAACGAGACTAAATCGTAAAGATTTGAGAAAACGGAAAATGAGAAAATGACATTAGTGTTGGTCATTACGTTAGCCGGGACAGCTAGTAAAAAATAAATCAGTATGTTTGAAAATGACCCTTGTTTATTTTATTAACCTTGATGGATATGTTAAAATTTGTCAAGGCCCGTCTTTAAAATCTAAAAATGTCTAACAAAAGTTAAGTAAATATAAAAAATGTTTCCAAATTCTTCTAACATTTTCTTTTTAATCAGAAAACGCAGGAAGAGTTATATAATTTTAAAATTTTGTTCATCTATTAATTATTTTTCTTTAAAAACGACAACCGATATGGAAAGCTTGGAAAAAACTTGAAAGATTGTAATACGGCCCTTGAGAAATTTCACATATATATCCATCAATATTAATAAAATAATCAAGGGTCATTTTCAAACATATTGATTTAGGTTTTATTTTAGTCGTAAAATTTTTCCAAAATAATTGCAACCTCTCATCTTAAGAGTTTGAAAATACAAATTTACATAGTTGTTACGATACTAAAAATGGCTAATTAGCGCAGTTGAAATTATCTTTAATGTAATGGAATTATAATCCAACAGTAATTGAAGTTTAAACTAAAATTTGGCGCTGTTATGTACTTTAGTAATTTCTATTTTCCGTTAAAAGTTTTTGAAACATGTGTTACCAACGGCAATAAATTGTCGAATTTTTCTTTACAAGGAAATAGTTTTGGCTAAGTCCAATAAACTTTACTAAACAATTTTATCTTTAAATTGAATGTCTCAAATGTCTAAACTTTTTAGATTTAGGAAGACTGGTATTAAAGGAAAGAAATTTATTATTTCTGGTGCGGAAAAATGTATTTATGATTTTAATAAAAAAAATCAACCTTTGGGAATATGTTACACATATTTAATACTATAATATTCAATAATGTAATGCAAATTTCGTTTTTAAATTATTCTGCTTTTTAGGGTTCCATAGCCGAATGGCATAAACGGAACCCTTATAGATTCGTGATGTGGTCTGTCTGTCCGTTCTAACTCTATTAATCAATTAAAAATTAAATTGGCAGGTTGGGCGCCAATTTTTAACTGTTGAAATTCCCAATATAGGACCGATGGAATCGAAAGGATGCGCGTTATAATTAATTGCGCAATCGTATAGAAACGCTGCTTGATTCAAATAAACACAATAGAGAGTTTAGAGTTTGAGAAGAACGAAGTCAGGCCCATACGAATTCGGCGCAATTCCCGTGCGATTCCTCGATCTCCCTCAATAAATTGATAAACAATGTTCCGAAGCCTATGTGCATTACGGCATCCTATTTCTGAATAGCTGGATTATTGCTAGAAATAAATGATTTTTTTAAGATAGAAGCTGTCTGACATATAGTCACCGGTTCTACTGAAGTCTAATTGGACTTATTTTCTTCTTGCATGGGTTCATGTTAACCACTCCAGGATCTTGGTACCCTCTACTAGTTTGTGGAGGCACAAGAAATTCTTTAAAAATTGCAATCCAGTGCTCCCCAATGGTCCAAATTGGTTTAACTGTTCCAGGTTTCCTGCCACATAATCAAGTTGGGTTTTCTTTAGTGCCATGTTTCTTGCAGGTGTACGAGGTAACAAAAACGAGAATTTGGGTATAATTGATCTATTTTTCAATATTTTTATATTCAATTTTGATTACCATTAAATTATTTACCATTGACTACATTGCACTTCTCCAAACGATGCTTTCATTGTTCAAAACATGTAGTAAATTCAATTATCTGAATGTCCTTTAGGCTTACCAGCGATTTTTGTTTTACTTTTTCCAAAGTGGCAAAATGCTTACCTTTCATGTTTCTTTTGAGTCTGGGAAACAACAAGAACTCACACGGTGCTAGATCTGTTGTGTAGAAAGGATGAACAATCGGTGTCCTGTTGTTTTGGCTTACGTACGGTAGGTAGAAAAATGGCTTCCCCCACTCTAACTGACCACAGCGCGATAAGAATTTTCTATTTATTAGTATTGGTGCGCATTATGCTAACGCTTTAATTCTTTAAAAAAAAATGGTACACCATTGAGATATTTCATATAAAAAATTAATTTTGAATTCCTGATTTAACTTGTTACGAAAAATCTCTTTTCCTTTTTTCGTACGAGTCGCGGCTGTTATGTAAAAGAATAAAAGATTTTTACTCGTATTTTACATTTTTTCATACATTATTTAGTAGGGGTCCAGTAAGCTACTGTCAACATTTTGTTTAATACGAATATTTTAAAAAAATGTTAAATTAGCTTTATATAATTTTAGCTTTCAGTAAGGTAAAAAAATAATGTTAACAGGTAATCAATTTATATTTTATCGAATAGAATGAAAAATTATACAACTACGAAATCGCCAGACATGCATTTTGCCTATAATCAAAGTAATGGAAATGATCTGCAAACTCGATGATTGTATGCTGAGTCGTATCGAGGAGTAATAATCGTTCCAAGTTCGTGCGGACTGACCTATCTTATCTTAATAGGTGTTTAACGACGACTGGTTATTGTATTATATTAACTGTTCATCTTTACAGGTTTGGGTTTCATATTTTTATGGATTCACAAATTGTAGTATTCTTCTAGTATTGTCGTCGAGCGAAGTTTTCAAAAAAATTCTGTTATTTAGTGTTAATATTTATTCTTCTTCAAATGTTATTGTACCAGCTCTGACGTTTGGGTTGAAGAAACTCTCCTTTTTTACTCTAGAAACATAAAAAACAGTTTTCTAGATTACCATCAAGATATTAAAAGCCGTCTTTTTGGGAAATGGTTTTCTGAAACTTTACCTCCAAAACTGAAGAAATAGCGTTCCTGTTATGGATAATGCGCCCTATCATTTAACATTGAAGGTGAAATTCTACAAAAGATGAACTTTTTTTGGAACAGAATGACATTAACTTTAAAAGGGTTACACAAAAAAACAATTATTAGAAGTGTTACGTACAACAATTATAGGACCGATGCTAACAAATAGTAATATCGTGGGGCAGCCTAAAGTGCAACAAACGACAGCTACCAGAATATTAAACCAAATCCATGTTTTCTTACACGACACATGCGTATCACACCGACCAGGGATATGGAGGTAATAAGTAATACTTGGACTTACCCCCTTTTGACATATTTGTTAAGGACGTACCATTGATGATCATGGTACGCTTTTGCAGGGTTGGTATCGAACCCACTATATGGACCGGCACCCATAGAAAAAGTATGTGGATGGAATCGCTAAAGACGATATCACTCTTACAGGTGGGCGCGGATGCCATCGTACCAAAATTAGTCTTTGACAAACCCTACCAAATATTAACAGATAAGACAGCAGACCACAACGTAGTAAAAGCTGTAACCGCCTATACGGATGGATCAAAAAGGCAACAAGGTGTGAGATGTGAAATATCATCTAGATTCCTGAGGCTAAAAATGAAATGAGCTATGGATGGCTTGTCAAGTGTAGTTCAGTCAGAACTTACACGCATAACCATAGCTGCAAAAGAATTAATTAATAGGAACATCACAGGCAGGAATGTAAATATTTACACAGACTGCCGCCAAGCACTACTGACCTTGAATAGATCACGTATTACTTCAAGTTTGGTACTAGAATGTCAGCAAACTCTAACTGAGGCCAGCCACAATGACGTGGTCATTTTAAGCTGGATCAAAGTATCTCTAAAGGAAACCGCAATGCAAACAATTTAGCAAGGAGGGCTCCGGACTACAAATATGTTAGCCCTCGCCCATCTACCAAACCAACAATGTCCGCTGTCGTGTACCTTATTAAACAACATTCTCACCAAAACTTTATGCAGTGCTGGGAAGAAACAAGGAACTGTAGACTGGCTAAAGAGTTATTATCTTATCCAAGTGAGGACATAGCGAAAAAATTTAAAGCATTGGCCAGATAAAATCACCAAACAGCGATGGAAATCTTAACAGGTCACTGACAATTGGGACATCAACTGTTTAGGATGAAATTAGCAGAATCGCCCCTATGCAGAGGTTGCGAACAAGAAGAGGAAACAGTATCACTGATCTGCTTTTTCTGAAATCAGAAAATCCGGGTTGGGCGAGTACTGACCTCAGTGTCGGCAGAGCATTTGCTCGCTCTTCTTTAATTTTTCAGGACCAGATCCAGATCCTTCAAACAATCTGGTTTATTTTTTGGTAAACCTATGTGAATTACAAGGTTTATCAAAATTGATTCGAAGAAGTCCACACGAATTACTAGATTAGATAAGTTCTTGCCATTTTGTGGAGGAAAAGGAAAAGAATTTTGGAAATTGGAAGAAAATATCATCCCGATTCAATAGATATGGATATATAATTGTTTTTATTTTGAAATAATTAAATTTGTAATAAATCATTTAAAACGGATGTTTGACTATAATTTGTGGAGTGTGTACTTTGGCGCGCTTAATTACATTTATTGGGGGAGACTGGAAGTACTCTTAAAAGGTAAACCACGACTTAGTAAGATAGCAAGGGAAATAATGCTCTCTAGGACGTTGTGACGTTGCAAAATAAATTGCATTAATTGATTTTCTACACTACAAGAAGCATTTTGTATGCCTTTCTATTTAATTTTCTTATACCTTAGCTTAGGTATATCTTGTTTTTTATCACTCTCTCTTTTTAACGGGAATTTGTGAGATTCAAGTAATGTCATTCTCTTTTATATTTTCGTTTACAATATCGTTAATTTAATGACATGATATTTTAGTGTGCGTGTTAAATTTGTTCATGCAGAAATTTACAAATGAGGAGTAATGGGTATTAAACAACTTATATACATACATTCAAATATGACAGATATCCAAGTATATTCAGCAATGAACTTAATTAATAAATGCCTGATGCAATTAAATCAATCAACTAAACAAACAACTGTGTGTTTCAAGAGAAGTTAATTTATTGGCTAAATATTTTGCAATAACACAATAATGAAATAGTCGCAAAGTTTAATATATTTTAGCCGTTAACTTCTACTATTCGATTAAGTAAACCGTTTGATGTAACGCTGAAAATAATTGTAGCGGATTTCTAGATCTAAAATGCTTCTTTCTTAGTAAAAGAAAAACACAAACGACACATTAAGCTTGTTATAAAGGACTGCTTACTTAGGACCTTTTTTCTGGATAAACGATAAGGTCAGGAAATACCAAAATTATACTCAACTTTTGGGATTGATCTCTGTTTTCATATAAGGATATTGCTTGTCAATCATATTAAATTGAAAATGAAACAATATTACATTTTATGTATTGATCGGATTTTATGATTAGACGCTAACATGTAAGTGATATAAAAAATGAACAGTAATAAGTTAAATTTAGATAGCTTAACAAATAATATTAGTGATGCTAAAACTGGTGACAGTGACTAAAAATTTATTTCTTGTAATCACGTAAACGGAAAATTTAAATTAATGTCTTTTATGCAAAACCGGATTATTACTTTCAAGGTAAAAGGCTAAAAGAGCGTATTTTATAATCCTGAAGGGACAAATTGGTTAACCTAGATTGTCTGTACTAGAATTACAAGTTGCCGCAGGTCGTAAAAATGTAAATTTTCTCAACGAGATATATTAGGTGAGAAATTACCAAGTATTTAAGGAGTTCCCCAACACTTTTCGTTAAAACAGTAGACGATTAAAGTATAGAAAATTATGAGTGAGAAATTGGGCTTGAATAATTTTATAAGTATGAAACCGTTAAATATATAATGAGCTATTTATTTATTTATGGAAATTTAAAAACTAACACAAATAACTAAAAATTAAATATAGCTAATTACGAATAAAATGAGGAAATCGCATGTGGATTAGTTTAATAAGGAACTAAAGACATGAGGCAATGGCTGGCAGCATGGAAACACATTGCTGATGTAAGCATAGATCCCATCTGTGTAAATGCTTAAAAAAAGTGTCTTGACATGCATGAACTACATAGCCCAATCTTAAAGAAAAGTATAAACTTTATAATGAAATCACTTACAGTTATTGTTAATCATATTTTTTCAACAGGATTATTTTCTGACAATTTCAAATTTTCCTGCCTCTATTTAAAAGAGGTGACAAATAACAACTTGACAATTATCGTCCAATCTTGATTATCTGTATTTTTAGCAAGGTTGTGGTAAAATTGTTAAAATAATAACTCCAAAATTATTTCGAAAGTAAAGTTTTTTTATCTGATTTGCAGTTTGATTTTCGGGCATGTAAATATACCTACTACTCTTGCAATTTTAAATGTTGTGAAGTAGATTGTGGAAGAACTTGAGCGAAAGAGACGTGTCTATAGGTTTTTTCCAACACAGCTACTCTGACTAGTACATGAACACATTCATAAATTATAATATGCGAAAGACCAGTACATAAATTGGTTTATGGTTGATGGTCCGTGTTGGAATCTATTCTTCCACCCTCATTTCTTCATTACTAATAAGAAATTCATTCTTTGTTAGATATTTGAATAACGCAATAATTTTTGGTTTTAAATAGTGTGAGGTGTTTTGTTCATTTTTAATATACCATAAGAAAAATATCAGATAATAGACGTATTTTTCATCAAAACAATATTTTTTACAGAAGATTCTGAGGTTGCTGAGTTTATAATTATAAAGAATACATAGTACAGACTACAGAGTACCTAAAGCGCCTGTCTTGAAAATTATCCATGCCTCGAACCAAGAATAGATTTGACCATACATGGTCCTATCTTACAGCGCATGCATCTGACGTCCTTCTGTTGCAACAAAGCATTCAAAGGCCACGAAATCTTACTACAAAATCTAGAAAATTATGTATTTCACAGCAATCCCCTTATCCTTTTAAAAAGTTATTTCAAAAATGGCTGTCAGTCAGTTTTTTATAACAATGAATCCATCTTCCTTTATGCAAATCAGACATGGCGTTTCCCAAGGTTCGGCTCTCGGGCCGCTCCTGTTCATAATTTATGTCGGGTATTTAAGCTTTTACTTAAAACTACTTTATTTTCTGACAATTTTACTTTTTTCATTCGAAGAAGACTATGGCAGATTTAATAACTACATCAGATTTGTTTAGAACACTGTAGGGCTGAGGCACTCGAAGCTGATGCTCAAAGGCTACTCCAAAAAACTGACGTCAGACATACTGAATCTTGGTAGGAGTCAGATAAGAGTACTAGTGAGCCTGCTCACTGGGTATGGACCATTCAGACTACACCTTCGGAGGATGGGGATTCTGACACAGGAACCCACCTCGTGCCGACTGTGCGCCATGGACGATGAGACGGCAACTCACATTCTATTCGAGTGTGAGGCCTTGGACTATAAACGGTTCCTCATCTTCGGTGACGCGAATCCTGAATCCTATCACCACCTTGAGGAGCTAGTCACAGGACTCAAATCTCCTATAAAGGGAACTGCTCTGTGGCAACAGTAACTCAAGGAATTTCAGACAACTGGGTTCTAGCCTACCTGAAGATCAGCGCAACGTTGATTTTCAGCTGAACAAACTAGAGTCATGCACGCATCGGGTGCATGTTAAGACTCTTGGTGCCGAACCTGGTCAAAATATTCCCATAGGAAGCAGTGCTTAAACATGGGGCTCCACAGGAGAGACTATGCCAGGTTATTTAGATTAGATTAGATTAGATGGCAGATTTAATAACTACATCAGGTTTGTTTAGAACTGAATACTGGTCTGAGATTTTTAGAGAATGGTTTAAAATTCAACAAGGAAAAACATAAAGGATGTTTTTTTTCTAATATATCTCATGAAATAGAAAGTTTTAAGTTGCTAGGAATAACACTTGATAATAAATTGACATGAAGCTGCCATATTCACCAATTAACTCAAGGCCATCCACTTCCTTATTTTGATTGCGGCAGCTTAAAGTGGTAAAAAACTTTTAACACACTAAAAATTTATTATTATTATCTTTTTTATTAAAGAAATAGTTATGTATTCTTTTATGAAAAAATGCAATAAATTCTATCAGTACATTCCAGTTACAAAAAAAGTCATAAGAATTTTGGGAAACTTGGGTCCCAGAGAACATTGTCGCCCTTGGTTTGTTAAATACGAAATAATGCCATTACTTCACTTATTTTATTCACTTATTAAAATGTATAAAAAATCAAAATCACTTAGTAGACACTGTGATAATCATGATCACCATAATCGCAATTCGTCTAATCTGATATCTAACCGGTTTCGTCTTGCTAAATCTAAAAAAAATTAAATTTTCAACTTTACAATGTTTTAATTAACCTTTCTTGAAAACAAGAAATTTAAAAAATGAGTGTGGCAGTCAGTGGGACTGCCGGCAAAAGTTATACTTCTATGCACACGCCCGGATTCATAAATTTGTATGCGAATAATTTAGCAAAATCATTATATGATAAAACCTCCACAAAAACCGAGTGCACACTCTTTTTGTATCTAATTTGCATAATATTCCTGAAGACTAGGTCCATCTTAAGCACCAGGTGTTTCGAAGACCATCGTCATTATTATAATCGTATTTAGCGACTCAAAAAACCACCGAGTGCCAGGTGTGCACTGATTTCGTACAGAATTTACATTAAACCCTAGGAGAAGAGGTAAATACCCTAGGCACCAAATGCCGCGGAGACTTTCGGAATCGTGATATTCGTGTACAGCGACCCCAAAAACCCCGAGTTTATAAATTGAACCCATTTTCAGCAATACTTACCGAATTGTAAGTTTTCTCTCTATTGTCTCTTCGGAATGCACTTTTCGAATGCAGAAATGCAATTTCCCATTTTTGCATTATAAAATATAGCGACAAATTTCCTGATACTTTAACGAATCCAATGCAAAAAAACGCATTCCTATCCATCTTAGGTTACAAAATTCAGAGGTTTTAGTTTATTTCCTCGACTATTCGTAAAAACTCTGTTTATGTAGCCAACAACCTTAAAAGCATAGAGCAGAATATACTGCAACCATGTGACGGTACTTTAGACTACAATAGAATACTCATTACTGAATAGTATTATTAATATAAAATGCTAAACTTTACTTCACTTACGTGACAGAATTATAAAATAATCTGTCAAATAAACATGTGGTCCGTCACTATGATATTCATACATTAGTTCAGACTGTTTTTTGTATATCTATCCCTTTTCAATGTACTGAATGTTGAAACGGTATTCAAAGGACTTATAGTTATGACTAATAACATGTGGTAAATATTTTATCTTTGTTTTTACCGACCAATATACCTTATAAGTGTTTTTGTCTCTCTCTTACTTACACCATTACATATGTAATGATTTTTCCTATTTAACTATACACAATCTTTTTCTACAGAGTGTACGAATAGAAGTATAACTTCAAAAATTGTAAATACTGTTTCTACTCATTAAAGGGATTGGTGATATTTAGCTTATTTAGAATATGCTAGTTGATATCTGTGATTATTTAAGTGTCAAAATATTTCATATATTTTGTTTTTATTTTATTAGCTATATTTTAAATCTGTATGTATAGTTGTGGGGTGAAGATACAAGAATGCCTGAAAAACAGATAAGTTGCTATTGGTGGCTGAGCTCAGAAAGAAAAACAAAAAGAATTAGAGTTTGAAACTACTGGGTGCAAATCCGTATTGTTGAATAGGCTCCGTGAATACTACCTAAGTAAGAATTTGGACCCTGACGCAGTGGAGTTAAAGCTCCGGTTAAAAAATTAACTTTCGAACTGTAGCAACGAATTACGAGCCAACAGGTGGAAGAGACGCAACAACTTTCCCAGCTATCGCAACGAATGACGAGCCAACAAGAGGAACAGACGCAACAACTTTCCCAGCTGTCCCTACGAATGACGGACCAGCAAGAGAAGCTATCAGAACGAATGACGAGCGAGCAAGAGGAGCTATTGCAACGAATGACGAGCGAGCAAGAGGAACAGACGCAACAACTGTCCCAGTTGTCCAGTCGCTTCGCTTTCATAGGAATTCCTCTAGTTACACCCGCTTTTTCTTTTCATTATAAGGGGATTGTTTGGCTAATTTTACTATATAAAAGAAAACCTATTTGTATAATTCTGACTATTTGACAAAAACATATATTTGTAAAGTTTATAGTTTATTTTGATCAGAACCCCAGGAAATAGGAAATAATAAAAAGTTATGAAATAAGATTTTGGAATCTGATGAATTTTTTATTAAATTCATAGGAAAAATCTGAATTTTAAGTGTCTTATTTATTTTCACAATATTTATTAAATATTTAAGATTCTGATATAATAATCTTTTTCCAATTTTCTCAAGTAAATATTTGTAAAATACATCTTCCAACAAAGGAAAATTTTGCAGCAGACTGTCGCAATTTGAAATCGGCGCGTACAGAAGATGTACATAAGCTTTTCTGGCAATTTTCTTTGTTTAAGGTATCAGCTCTTCCGATAGAGAAAACAGAATTTATTAAAATATATTTGCATATCATCATTAATACAATTTCCTGATTTTCATTGTATATTCAATAGTTGTTTGTTAAATACAAAGTAATAATTAATATGTTTACGTAACATTCTATTTTCATGCGTTATGTTTATAATATGTTACCAATACTTAACTGTAATAGTACAGGAAAATATAAGCACTAACTAACGACTTATTTTCATCGACCAAAGAAATACAATAAAAAAATGATATATGGTCAAATTTAGATGTTGTACACTACGAAGAGAGGACCAAGTTTCAGTTTTCAATGTCGCGGATTTGCCGATTCGACGAAACTTTTTTAAAGTAACTATGGTACTTCAGTGAAGATGGAGCCACTTGCGACTGTTTATCAGTTTCGCAATTTGAAATCTATAGATATCGTTCAATTTATGGCAGGGATGTCTCTTGATTAGTGACTTGAGAGACATAGCCTATACTACACTGATGAGCTCAAAATAAGAGCGAAACACGTGTATGTAGTTTGGTTTTGGCCTGATATAGGTTGAATGATATTTATATCGCAGCGTCCAGGTGTCTTTTAAAGTGTTAGAAATTCTAACCGACACCATTTCAGTTCAAAACTGAAATTATTACTTTTGACAGTATGGCACTAGATACGTTATGTATCATCTTTAACATTTTGTTATATATATATATATATATATATATATATATATATATATATATATATATATATATATATATATATATATATATAGAATAGAAAGTAGTCTTTGCTGACTAATTAAGAATTAAATCTAAATTGGATATTGGGTATGCAGCAAATAAATATGATAAGAGTACTCTTTTAAGATTCTTTATTCCAAGCTTTCGGCTAGTATTACAGCCATCATCAGGGAGCTACAATAATGTTATTTAATAGAGATATAATATAATATTACTGGTATTTTACTTACAACTTGTTGAGGTTATTAATTTAATGATGTTGTTGAATAAAAATTATTAAATGAAAACATTAAATTCACAGTTTTAAATTAATATAAAATATTAAAATTAGCACATTATTAATATTATAAATTATGTTGAATAAAAATTATTTGATGTTAATATTGAAGACAAATTTGACATTATTTTTTGAATGTTATTTAGAAAAATTTTTTGTTTTTAAAATTGGAATCATAGCAACAGTTAATCAAGTAATGAAGTATCAACTAAGTTTTTGTTATCAAGTTGTAATAAATATGAAAACATTTCATTTAGATGACCTATATCTGATCTTCGGTTCATTGAAAAGGGGTGTTTATTGATATAAACCATTTCTAAAAAAAGCCCTTTGGCTAAGTTTGATTCATGACACAATACTTTAACATCATTATAATTAATTAAATGATCGTTATTAATAACATGTTCACCTAAAGCACATCTTTCAGGGTGAAGTCTGCAATCAGATTTATGAGATGTAAGTCGATCTTTTAAACGTCTGGAAGTTTGTCCAATATAGACTTTATTGCATACGGAACAAGGTATGCTATAGACAACGTCTGTTAATGATAACAAAGGTGTTTTATCTTTTAATTTAGTAAAGATTCCATTGACTGTGAGGGCAGTTCTAAAGGCAATTTTGATGTTAGGAATTGGTTTTAGGATACGAGCTAATTTAGGAGAAAGGTCTTTTATATATGGTAAAGATTTATAACAAATTGAGTTAAGATTATTGACGGGTACTTGTGGATTATTGACAACATTATTAATGTTGGGAAGTGGAATTGACATTGTATTAAATAGTAGTCTTTTTAATAGAACTTCAGGATAACTATTTTCAGTGAATAATTGGAAAAGAATTTTAAGATTTTTATTATGAAAGGATTTATCACTGATTTTAAGGACACGGTTCTTCATGGTTTTGACTAAGTTGATTTTCATGGAGAATTTATGGTATGAATTATAGTTCAGATATCTACCAGAGCTTAAAGGCTTTCTATACCAATCAACTAAAAGTTTGTTATTTTTACGTAAGATTCTTGTGTCCAAGAAAGGAACAGAACAATTAGAATCTTCTTTTTCAAGAGTAAATTGGATATAATCATTAAAGCCATTGAAGTAATACAAAATAGTATCAAGCTCATTACCAGGAAGGCAGATTAAAATGTCATCTACATATTTTTTAATGAAAAAAACTTGAAAAGGTAATGCTTGGATGACAAAATCTAAAATATAATCCATAACATAGTCAGCCAGAATAGGTGATATCATATTACCCATAGGGGTACCAAAAATTTGTTTATAGAACTTACTATCAAATACAAAGTAATTATTATTAAATACAAAAATAAGAAGATTAAAAAATGATTGTTTAGAAAACCCACAATTGTTAGATATAAGGTACCATTTCCTTTCTATAGCTTTAATAACTATATTTAAATAAACATTGCTAAATAATGAAACAACGTCAAGGCTGGCAATGACATAACCATTAGGAATTATAAGATTGTTAAAATTGGAGTTAATTTGGAAAGAATTAGTAATATGATAGTTATTATCAAATTCATATGATTTGGTTAAAATTTCAGTAAGGAATTTAGCAATAGGTTCAGTAGGGGTGCTTAGTGATGCTAGAATTGGTCTAACGGTCAAAGGGTCTTTATGAATTTTAGGAAGTGTATAAAATTTTCCAGGTACACCATTATATTTGGATAACAATTTTCTTTGATTTTCAGTTATTTCATTATTGGTAAACAAGGTTCTAATAAGTTTGTTATAATTTTGTTCAATACTACTTGTAGGATCTTTATTTATGATGGTGTAAGAAGTATCATTGTCAATAATATTTTTACTAAGTTGGAAATAAGCTTGTTTTTCCATAATGACAGTAACACCACCTTTGTCAGATCTTGTTACGATTAAGTTTGGATTAGATTTCAAAAATTTTTTTGTTTTATAATACATATTACGATAAAAAGAATTATTAAATTTTGAGTTATGAACAGAATTAGTAACAATATTAGTAGATTTAGCTATAATAATGTTCTTTGTATCAATGTCATTAATGGTGGAAAAAATGTAATCTAAATCAGCCAAAATACTTCTAATAGGAATGTCTATACCAATTATAGGTTCAATACTAAATTTAGGACCAAGAGAAAGAAATTTTAAAATATCATCTGGTATGATAGTATTAGATAAGTTTTTAATCCATCTAGGATTTGTGTTTAATTTATTATTTAATTGATTGTTAATTAATTTATCAATTTTAATTAAATTTTTTCTTTTGGTGTTATGAAATGTTTTGTTATAAGATTTCATTTGAAAACTTTTAAAGTTGTTGAATAAATCAATGTTAGTAATAGTTATAATATCATTACCAAGGGAACTGAGTAGGGATTCCAATTTTAAGATTATTTTATGATTACCACTTATTTCCAAATTTAAAATTTTAATTCTTAACCTAATGTTGAGGTCCAAGTTATCCATAGACAAAATGATAACAAATCCTAGATGGATTAAAAACTTATCTAATACTATCATACCAGATGATATTTTAAAATTTCTTTCTCTTGGTCCTAAATTTAGTATTGAACCTATAATTGGTATAGACATTCCTATTAGAAGTATTTTGGCTGATTTAGATTACATTTTTTCCACCATTAATGACATTGATACAAAGAACATTATTATAGCTAAATCTACTAATATTGTTACTAATTCTGTTCATAACTCAAAATTTAATAATTCTTTTTATCGTAATATGTATTATAAAACAAAAAAATTTTTGAAATCTAATCCAAACTTAATCGTAACAAGATCTGACAAAGGTGGTGTTACTGTCATTATGGAAAAACAAGCTTATTTCCAACTTAGTAAAAATATTATTGACAATGATACTTCTTACACCATCATAAATAAAGATCCTACAAGTAGTATTGAACAAAATTATAACAAACTTATTAGAACCTTGTTTACCAATAATGAAATAACTGAAAATCAAAGAAAATTGTTATCCAAATATAATGGTGTACTTGGAAAATTTTATACACTTCCTAAAATTCATAAAGACCCTTTGACCGTTAGACCAATTCTAGCATCACTAAGCACCCCTACTGAACCTATTGCTAAATTCCTTACTGAAATTTTAACCAAATCATATGAATTTGATAATAACTATCATATTACTAATTCTTTCCAAATTAACTCCAATTTTAACAATCTTATAATTCCTAATGGTTATGTCATTGCCAGCCTTGACGTTGTTTCATTATTTAGCAATGTTTATTTAAATATAGTTATTAAAGCTATAGAAAGGAAATGGTACCTTATATCTAACAATTGTGGGTTTTCTAAACAATCATTTTTTAATCTTCTTATTTTTGTATTTAATAATAATTACTTTGTATTTGATAGTAAGTTCTATAAACAAATTTTTGGTACCCCTATGGGTAATATGATATCACCTATTCTGGCTGACGATGTTATGGATTATATTTTAGATTTTGTGATCCAAGCATTACCTTTTCAAGTTTTTTTCATTAAAAAATATGTAGATGACATTTTAATCTGCCTTCCTGGTAATGAGCTTGATACTATTTTGTATTACTTCAATGGCTTTAATGATTATATCCAATTTACTCTTGAAAAAGAAGATTCTAATTGTTCTGTTCCTTTCTTGGACACAAGAATCTTACGTAAAAATAACAAACTTTTAGTTGATTGGTATAGAAAGCCTTTAAGCTCTGGTAGATATCTGAACTATAATTCATACCATAAATTCTCCATGAAAATCAACTTAGTCAAAACCATGAAGAACCGTGTCCTTAAAATCAGTGATAAATCCTTTCATAATAAAAATCTTAAAATTCTTTTCCAATTATTCACTGAAAATAGTTATCCTGAAGTTCTATTAAAAAGACTACTATTTAATACAATGTCAATTCCACTTCCCAACATTAATAATGTTGTCAATAATCCACAAGTACCCGTCAATAATCTTAACTCAATTTGTTATAAATCTTTACCATATATAAAAGACCTTTCTCCTAAATTAGCTCGTATCCTAAAACCAATTCCTAACATCAAAATTGCCTTTAGAACTGCCCTCACAGTCAATGGAATCTTTACTAAATTAAAAGATAAAACACCTTTGTTATCATTAACAGACGTTGTCTATAGCATACCTTGTTCCGTATGCAATAAAGTCTATATTGGACAAACTTCCAGACGTTTAAAAGATCGACTTACATCTCATAAATCTGATTGCAGACTTCACCCTGAAAGATGTGCTTTAGGTGAACATGTTATTAATAACGATCATTTAATTAATTATAATGATGTTAAAGTATTGTGTCATGAATCAAACTTAGCCAAAGGGCTTTTTTTAGAAATGGTTTATATCAATAAACACCCCTTTTCAATGAACCGAAGATCAGATATAGGTCATCTAAATGAAATGTTTTCATATTTATTACAACTTGATAACAAAAACTTAGTTGATACTTCATTACTTGATTAACTGTTGCTATGATTCCAATTTTAAAAACAAAAAATTTTTCTAAATAACATTCAAAAAATAATGTCAAATTTGTCTTCAATATTAACATCAAATAATTTTTATTCAACATAATTTATAATATTAATAATGTGCTAATTTTAATATTTTATATTAATTTAAAACTGTGAATTTAATGTTTTCATTTAATAATTTTTATTCAACAACATCATTAAATTAATAACCTCAACAAGTTGTAAGTAAAATACCAGTAATATTATATTATATCTCTATTAAATAACATTATTGTAGCTCCCTGATGATGGCTGTAATACTAGCCGAAAGCTTGGAATAAAGAATCTTAAAAGAGTACTCTTATCATATTTATTTGCTGCATACCCAATATCCAATTTAGATTTATATATATATATATGGCGACGCTGGTTGTTAGCCCCTAAATGTGGGCTCAGCTGGCCGAAAGCACACAAAATGGCGATAGGACTCCTGTGTGAGCGTTCGTTGTTTTGTGTTTTTTGACACATGTTTCCCTACCATCCTTTGCTCCCAAGTACCCAACACTCTTGCTAGCCAAGTGCAATACCCTACTTGGTTATGCCGCACTGATGACGGCTAACGAGCCAGAAACATGCATGTCTGCGGTTACCATTCCTACTTGTAACCTATGATCCTTGTTGCGTTACATGCCCGTTATCCCACTTTGTTTTGTTGTTATATATATATATATATATATATATATATATATATATATATATATATATATATATATATATATATATATATATATATATATTGATATGGATTTTTCTTCGTGGTGCATGTTCTTTCAGTGAAATGTTGGAACGTGTTCATGATTTTGAAATCGGTTGTCTGGATTAAGTATTTTTTTTGATATTGTATTTGTTTTTGTTTAGTTTATAGATTGTTATGTTGTTAGGATTATTAGGAGATTATTGATTTGATTGTCATGATATTAAGTAAAAATTTGTCATTAATGAATGTCATTGAATAAACTAAATTGAATAAAATAATTTGAATTTACATATAAAGAGATTAATAATTAAATAAATAAAAGATAAAAGATAAAATCATACAAAATAGAAAGAAACTGGAGATTGGAAAGTATAGAAAAGCAGAGAGGTCAGAGTTGGAAAATTGTAAAAGAAGAAGGTATAGAGAAAGAGTTGAGCAGCAGAAAGGTATTAAATAGATGGAAAGGCAGTAGCAAGAAGGAGTTGGAAAGTAGTTGGAAGAGGAAGATATAGAGAAAGAGTGGAGAAACGGAGGAAGAAAGAATTAGAAAGACGCGAAAGAATTATTTTTTTTATATTTATAATTTTGTATTTTTTTTAGGACAATCAATTTAGAAATTCTTGAATCCACGACCGATAATTTTATTGAAAGTGGGTGTTCCAGAAGGAGGATCCATTTCAATATATATATATATATATATATATATATATATATATATATATATATATATATATATATATATATATCCCAGCACTTAGAGGCTTATGGCTTCCGTTTCTATTTTCTTAACTATCTCCTTCCACGTTTTCCTATCTCTTGTCTTGTTTTCCCAATTCTGAATTCCCACTCGTCTGATATTTTCCACAACGGCGTTTAATCATTTTTTCTTTGGTCTTTCTCTCCTCTTCTTTCCTCCTTCTCCTCCGATCAGCAGCTTTTTCACATGTCTAACCTCCGGCATTCTGTATAGATGACCCAACCAACTTGCCCTTTGAGCTTTAATAACCTGAGTAATGGAAGGTTGGCCATATGACTGCATAACTTCGTCATTTGTTCGGCGTCTCTACTGCCCGTTCAGATTTTTCTTAATATTTTCCTTTCCCAGACTTGTAACTTAATTTCGTTTTTCTTAGTTAACACTCATGTTCCATTTCCATAAAGGACAGATGCTCGTACGACTGATCACTTAAGTCATCTGATCTTAAACCTGAGACCTGATTGGTCAATCAAAAAATCAATACTCCGCTTAAAAAAGTCCGTTAGATTCTGATTCTAGAAAGTACCATGTAATATATTAAGCGTACAGGGTTGGCGTAAGTAGAAAGAAATGATTAAAAAGAATTTTTATTAATCGGGTTTTTTAAAAACGCTACAAAGAAATACCTTAACAATGCTCAGAGCAAAAATTTAATTCAAACTGAGAATCGTCATTAGTGTCCCAAAAAACCAACATTCACCAAATTTGATGTAAATTGGTTAATTTTGGAAAAATACGTCCGATATTTTGAAGTTTGCTAAACTGACGTCGTATTTGTAATGAGCAACCTTAAAAACCCTATTATAGGAAATTTAATTTAAATTGATTATTTGTAATAATAATTGTATTTTGAAAATGTACCATTCTGGCATTTTAGGAAAATCCATCAACTGCAATCGGCGGTGAAATCCGAGCAAGTTTTAATTTTCGATCTTTGCATCCCACGCTTTTTACATTGCAACATTTTTTTAACTAACACTATAATTAATTCATATCATAAAAAATATTTTTTAATTTTTTTTTACAAAAGCATGTTTTTAAATTTTTCAACTATTATTTATTTCTTTTTTTTTAGTTTCATTTTATAGAAGCGCGTTTTTTATTTTTCTAAACTAAATTTTATTAAATTGTAACTATATTCCATTACGATTAATCCATTTACAAAGTATTTCTTACCATCATTTATATGTATGCAAAAAAAGAAACCTGATCGAATTCGAACAACCAAGCCTGCATTCAAAAGTAACGCTCTGACCCATTGTGCCAGCCAGCAGCCGATACGATATTTTCCATTTTTTTTTAAATCTGTTTTTTTATATTATTGCATTGTCAACTGTTCTTAATAATTATGAAAAGTTTCAAATTAATCCGACATTTACAATTTAGTCAAAATCACATTCAAAGTTTCCGTTAGATAGATAGATATTAACGATTCAACGTTTATTTATATCTAGCAGGCTATCTTTTTATTTATTCACATTGGTATTGGTTTTTGTCATGTTGGTATTTGAAAGTTACCAAGTCATTGCAAGTCACAATTTGACAAGCTTGACAACAAATAGCATAAATATAATTGTCAATTGAAAAATTTGTGTAGAGACAAAAAAATGAATTCAGAGATGCTATTACATGTTTAAGAAAGACCAGAGAATTTCAGAAGACGGATATTTACAAAAGATCTCTGAGGTTTTTAATGTAAGTACTATATGTGTTCTATACACGATTATTCCATTATTTTCATTAGCAAATATAGTTCCAAACATTTTTAAGTTCATTATTAGTTGTATATGAAGATAATTGTTAGAAAAAATACACTTTTACAGTTTTTACATTCAAATTATTATTATGCTTTAAGCTCGCTGACGGATAACATATACCTTGTACTGACGAGGCCCAATAGGCGGAAACCGGTCTACAAGTTATGTTGTCCCTTCTAACTGCAAACAAGAATGGTTGGTTTAAATTATCCATTAGATATGCCAACCCCGTTTGACTTTGAAGTGTAATCCAATATCCGTTGGGGCATATAGCCCAGGAAGTAGTTGTTTCTTCTTAGTTGAACGGTCATTGTCTTTGAAAATGTTTTTCAAAACTTGTAAAGCGTTAGAATAATTTTATTATTTCTTTGATATCTATTGATAACACGCTTTATTAAATACGACAATGTTACAGTTTTCTGTAATAATATTTTATAATTTTATAATTCAAAACAACAAAATCCCACTGAGACAATGAAATAGTTAATTATATAAAGAAACCTTTTCTCTTTGTAGTTTATATAATTTTGTATTCAGTTAATTAGTGTAGATTTAATTTATAAGCTACATTTCAAATTAACGTTGGTAGGAATGTGGAAGAGAAACAATGTAAAATAACAAAAAAAACTAAATGATAACTGAATTCGTTGTGCATCACAAAAAACACTTTAGTAATTTTATTTCCAAATGTTAATTAATTTAAATTTCTTTTGAAAATGATGATTTTTGTGGACAATTTTTTTTTTGTAGGTATAGTATCTTAATATTAATTAGTTAATCAATTAGAAACAAAGAAAGTGATTTTTGTTCAAAACACGAACAAAGAAGATAATACAATTTAAAATTCAGGAGAGACATTAAATTTAAAACGATCATACAAACGGCTCTTTGACATCTCGCTTTAACTTAATATTCGCGGGAATGTTCACCCAGTTTTAGACAAACACGTAGCCTAACAAGACCTAAAATTGTTTGTATGCTTACCAGATATAACTTTGAAGTCCGTAATTTCATTACGATTGCTTAACTACTGTTGTGACTAATGTCTTTTCTAGATTTTACACTTTACGTCGACCAGGGGTATTGAAATAATCTTTCTGCTCGTATGTTATTTTTTCACTCATTTGTAAACTGCTACCAACCAATCGAGTTATGTAATTAACTTAATCTAAACCCACATAAACATATAACCTAATACTAATCTTTGTTGTTATAGTTTCTAGCGGATTTGTTGAATGATTTTATAAACAGAATGTTCTTTTTTTTGAATAATCAACTAAAATTAAATAATTGGTTACACATTATAAAATGTACAGAAATAATCACGAAGTATTCTCGATAGCTTCTTTGTGGCATAATAATGTCTATTTATTTCTTTATTCGGGGATCTTTTTGCCACTAAAATTTGTGAACATGCTTTTAATTTTCTAAATCACAAAATAAAATGGACTGAAACAAAAATTTTATGTAAAGAAGAAAATTCTATAAAAAGAAAATTAAAAGAAACAGCACACATTTTATTAAATCCAAATGAATGTATTTCAAATTTTACTTTGGATTTATCTAGATCTTGGATAACCACCTTAAAAAAAGAATGAGTTAATAATCTATATATCTATAGTTACAAAAAAAAACAAATCAAAATTTTAAAAATCTAAACTACATAAAGAGTATAGACTGAAAAAATTTTTATCTTTGAAAACGACAACCGATCTGGTTGTCGAAAGCTCAGAAGAATTATTTTTAAACAAATTATTTTCATTTTTGTTAGGCATTTTCAGTTTTAAAAGACGACCCTTGACAAATTTGACATATCTATCAAGATCAATAAGCAAGGGTCATTTTCAAAATATTGATTTATATTTTTTATAAGTTTGTTTTAGTGGCAAAAAGATCCCCGAATAAAGAAATAAATAATCACGAAGATTGCGTCGATTCGCGATAAAAGCGATGCTGTTGGCGAACGGTGAAACGTCGTAGATATTCGGGGTCTAATCGGGTCCACGTCGCTGGCTATTACTGGTATGGCCTACACGGACGTAGCTTTAGTGATAGTCATGATTAATGATGTCAGAAGTCTTTGTAAGAGGTCTGGTGTTAGTGTAACAGACACTATACACTTAAAAGGCTTCGTAGGTGTCTGTGGAAGAAGTGCACGGGTCTCGGTGGAGAAGTCTTTCCAGAGAATTGCTAAGGGACTGAGCTCTGTGACGTTCAAGTCATGTAAGCTTGTGATTCGAGACAGTCTTGTAATACTCTGAGCGTACAAAGTTTGAGACGGATCGCTCAATATCTTACGAGGATAAGAAGTTTACCTGGTTCAACTACCGTAGATGGAACAGTGAAAACATTCTTGTCTGGTTTCTGTATTAACATTTTTTTCGTACGATTCACGGTCGACCAAAGCGCGTTAGCGATGCCCTTTCATGCGTTAACTTAAAAACAACCTAGCGATGCCTTCTCGTGTGTTGATTTGAAATTGTGTTAACACAAGATTTTTTGGAACGAAGTTCCTTTTCGGGCGTTACGACCAGTTACGACTGAGGCTAGAGGCTAGACGGAAAAAATTCAGACCAAAATATGTCACGACACGACACACGCATGTTTTTCTGTCTGTCTGTCTCTCTCTCTCTCTCTTATAGATAGATATATTACAATTAAAAAGACACTAATTTAAATTAAAAGAAAATGTAAAATAAAAAGAAAATACTGTAGAAAAAAAAAATAAGTACCTATAATAGTATTATATTTTATTTCATCCTGTTTTTATAAATTAATAAATTCATAAACATTTTAAAAATAGTTCGTAACTTGACTAGTTAGGTACGTTAAATTACCTTAACTGTCAGTTACTGTCAAATATTTTAATTTTAAAATTTTGTATTAAATTGTTTATTTCTGTTTTAAATTAAATTGAAATAAAAAGTAATTCTAGGTAGATGTATGTCATCTTAACCTCTGGTATTGTATAAATGGACACTTTTGTTAAAAGAAACGAAAAATATTCAGGTGATAATGGATTTATTATTTTCTATTTTGCTTTGAATAGTGTAGTGTTAAGTTTATACAGGTTTTTTGTAGATAATAATTAATAAAATAATCGAAAATAAGAACAATAATGTATCCTGACAGTGTTTCTGCACAAGTTCCGGATATTGCTGATAGAGTTAGGTAAGTAGAGACAATAATAAATGCTTATGTATGGATAAACACTCTGTTGTGTTTACAAATTACAATTCCTTCACTAATTAATCGAAAGGAACTTCGTTTCATCCGGGTGTCCCTTGACACCTCTCACTTTTTTTAGTTACAGTACAGTTGTTAAATACATTAAAAATTATTGTTATAGAAATATAAAAAAAAGCTTAATAAGCTTAATTTAAAAATAAAATAATAGGAAAGGATATAAATAGAAAAAGAAACTGATCCCAGACCCAGAAGACAGACAAACTGGACACAGAAAGAAACCAGAGGCTAACAGAAACCCGACGCCTAAACAAACGAACAAACAAGACAAGAAAATTTGACTAACGTATTAAAGAAAACAGAACTGAGATTTTAGATTTTTTATTTAAATTGTTACAAACAGTGATAAGTGGGTAGAAATTTAAAATTTTATTACAATTTAAAAATATGAAATACAAAGTTCAAATTAAAATCATTTAAAATTAAAATAAAGAAGATATGGAAACAAGAAGAAGCAAACAAAAAAATGATGAAGTAGAAAAGGAACAAGATAAAGTACAAGAAATTGGAAATCATGGAGATAGAGGAAATACAATTAATGAAGATATACAAATAGAAGAGAATAATGGATCTAAAACAGCAAATATAAATAAGGGTAATATAAAATGAATAGAAACAAAAGTTATAAGAGAAAATGAGAGAAAAAACGAGTTTTGGAAATATATTAGCCCAAATTTTAAAAAAATCAAGTCAAACAGAATAAAATATAATACAAGAATAAGTAGACCAGGTGAAAGATGTATTTAATAAGAATAGATAATATAATGGAGAGAACTATAGAACAAGATAAAAAAAAACAGAATGAAAATGAAGAGAATCAATATGGGAGATATTGGTAACGATTTAATTATAAAAATCTATACGAAACAAGGAAAAATGAAGATATTAAAAGAAATAAAGAAGAGTAAGTATTTAAAACCAAAACTTACAAAGACAATGAGATGAAGATGATAAGATGAAATAAAAAACTAAAAAATATCAGGATGATGCAACCAAATATAAAATTAAATTATCCTACGATGATGAAAAAAATTAAAATATAAACCTAAATCTAACTACGATAGTGATAATGAAAAAAATATATAAAATTAAATTAAGTTTGTGATGGGCATTCGTACGGAGTAGACGTGCTATTGAATCGGCGTTCCGACGTTTTTAGCAATCACTGTTCTATTCGGTATTTAGTGTGTATCAGGCTGTGCTTATAAAAATGGTTTTCACCAAAGATCAAAAGCATGACATCAAACTAATTATTTGTGAGTGTTTCAAAGACGATAAATTTCTGGACTCCCTCTCTGACAAGTTATCAGAGCTAGTTTCAACAAAACTTGCTGAAAAAGTTGGCGAACTGGAAAACAAACTAGACAAAATGAACGAACGTATTATCCAATTAGCCGACAACAATCAAAAACTGCAAATCGAACTTGATCAAGTGCAACAGGACAAGAAGATTGCCAACTTACGAATGTATGGTATCAAGGGAACTAAAAATGAAAACATTTTGGAGGTGGTTCAAAAATATTCACCGATAAACTCTTACTCGACCTGGATGATCTCCGAATTATTAGTTGTTATCGAATCAAATCCAACCAGGATGATAAGAGGATAACCAAACCAATTATTGTCAAGTTTGCATCTTCCGATGACTGTCGTACAGTGCTTTCCAATAAAAAAAAGTTGAAAGGATCCCGCATCACAATCACCGAAGACTTAACGAAGTCCAGGTATGACATTTATGTGAATGCCAGAGAAATTTTCGGGAAACGGAATGTTTGGACCCAGAGCGGCAAAATATGTATTTTGATCGATGGGAAAAAACATTATATCAAAAGTGATATCGAACTCAGACAAATTAAATCTCCCTCTCTGTAACTAGGCCGGATAACCGATTCATAGGTACTCGAATTTGTTATAAGCTCGAATCGGCAGACTATGTGCTGGTTTTTCTTCATAATCTATAAGTTTCATTCTTATTTTCATTTTACGATCAATTTTTATTTTTATTGGTATTTTACATTATCATATCGTTCGAGAGTTTCCAAAAGTAATATTGAAATAAACTGAACTGTTTTTGTGACCCGAGTCGACTGATAAATTGTAAACAAAATAAAAAAAAAAAATTTTTTTACGTTCCTGATTTATTTCTTGCTTTGTGAACTTGCATTTGAATACTATATATTTTTACTATTTAAAGATTTTCGTTCCTTAGAATCCTGTTTATATTATTTATGTTTATATTATTTCTGTTTATAGACTTATATATAGGGTGATTCACTAATGATTAGTAATTTTCATTGAGATGGTTAAAAACTTGAAGATATGTCATTTGAATGTTCGATCACTTGTAGCTCATTTTGATGATTTCAAGACTCTGGTGAAGGATTTTGATATAGTGGGTGTTTCTGAAACATGGCTGAATGATAGTATTAATACTGAAAATATTTCTATTCCTGGGTATAACTTTTATAGACTGGATCGTCAAACACGAGGTGGAGGAGTTGGTGTGTATATCTCAAATAATTTCAGATGCAATTTACTAATTACTAACAGTACCATCAATGAACACTGTGAGCAAATATGGATCGAGGTGAAAATAAAAAACATTTCTTTCGGAATTGGTAATATTTATCGACCCCCTAAAGGCAATTTGTTGCGTCCTTTATTGAGAATTTGGATACTTCTCTGTCCTCAATTGTTCCCACTGTCGATGATATAATTTGTATGGGTGACATGAATACCGACTTGCTCACAAATAGTCTTCTGACTGACTCCCTAGAAACCTATGGTCTCACTCAACTCATTGATGAACCTACAAGAATTTTTAAGGGCTCAATGGCCCTGTTAGATCCTGTTTTTATTAGTAATCCTGAATATGTAAAAAGATGTGGTGTTTTAGACGCAAGTATCGTTGCTGATCACTGTCTAATCTATTGCGAGCTTCACTTTGAATTAAATATAACAAAAAGTAAAATACATTATTACAGAGATTTCAAACTATTTGATAATGCCCTCTTCCAAGCCGACCTAATGAATGTACCTTTTCATGACATCTTCAATATAGAGGACATTGACGAGAAAATTCACTATTTTTCCAGCTTAATATTATCATTATTTAACAAACATGCTCCTCTAAAAACAGCTCGTATAACAAAAAAACCTGCACCCTGGTTAACTTTTGCTATTAAAATGATGATCAAAGAGAGAGATGCAGCCTTGGCTAAATTCAAACGAACGAGAGCACCTGAGGGTTGGTCTAGGTATAAGGAGTTGCGAAACTTCACTCTATCATCAATTAGAAGAGAAAAGAAGGCTTACTACGATAGTATTTTTTACTCACGTGATTCGAAACAACTTTGGAGTGCCCTCAATAAAATTAACCCAAAGAAAAATAATACAGATCTGCCAACCAATTTACAGAAACCTGAACAAATCAACAATTATTTCAGTTCTGTTTTCATTCACAAAGAAGTTGATAATGACCTCCTCAAATTCTACAATACTCAAAAATTTCCTGGACTAAAAAATCATGATTCTCCTTTTAAAATACATTTCATTTCTGTCATGGAAGTCAGAGAAATTTTGCTAAGTATAAAATCTAATGCTGTTGGCTTCGATGGAATAACTATTAATATGTTGAAATATTGTAGTCCAATAATTGATATCTATCTAACTCATATATTGAATTTTTGCATAGAAAAAAACTATTTTCCCAATTTATGGAAAGTAGCTGTAATCAAACCTCTCTGTAAAATCAAGAACCCTCAAGAATTTTCTGATCTTAGGCCAATTAGCATTTTACCTGCAATATCTAAGATTCTAGAAAAAGCCGTTCATCGGCAAATAACATTATATGTTAATGAAAACAACATTGTTCCAGATTGTCAAGCTGGATTCCGGGCAGGCTACAATACGACATCAGCTTTAGTACAGGTTACTGATGATATTGTTAGAAATACAGATAGTAAAGACATAACAGCTTTAATTACCCTCGATTTCTCAAAGGCCTTCGATACAATCAACCACACATTACTCTGTTACAAACTAAAATACTTGGGTTTCTCTGACGACACCATATTCTTCATCAACTCTTACCTCTCGAATCGCAGCCAGAAAGTCTCTATTAACAATGTTATGTCAACTTCTCAAATTGTAACTTCCGGCGTACCTCAGGGGTCCATTCTGGGGCCGCTACTCTTCATCTTATATACGAGCGATATCCTAACCTCTATTAAATATTGCAAAATTCAAGCATACGCAGATGATACCCAGATTTACTCAAACCTCAATATGGAAAACTTTCAATCTGTCCAAAACCACATCAACAGTGACCTCAGAATAATAAACGACCTAGCTGATAAACATAACTTAAAACTTAATAAAAGCAAATGCCATTTTATATTATTTGGTAACAAAAATTTAAGAATTCGCCTCTCACAAGATATATCTATTGAAATAGGCGGCACCCTTCTATCTATTGTGGAATCCACGAAAAACCTGGGTATTATCTTTGACTCCGATCTAAAATTCACTTTACATATTAATAGTCTGCTCAAAAAATCATTCAGCTCTTTGAAAATGATCTATCCACATAGGCACTACCTCAATCAACCCATACGGAAATTGCTCAGTGAATCACTGGTCCTGTCTAGGTTCAATTACGGTGATATTGTTTACGGTGATTTGCTCACTAAATTTGATCAGAATCGTATTCAGAAAGTACAGAACTTTTGTTGTCGATTCATCTTCTCCCTTAAAAAATACGATCATGTTTCGAATAAAATGAGGGAACTGAAGTGGCTTACAATGGCTAATCGTTCTAAATACAATTTTTGTGTCTTTCTATATAAAATAATTAAAAACAGGATTCCTTTATCTCTCTATTGTAAATTAACTCCTAGGTCATCTTTTCATTCATTAGAAGTGAGAAATAAACACCATTTTAATGTTCCTCGTCACTGTTCAGTCATGTTTCAGAAATCCTTCACCTATCAGGCTGTAAAATTTTACAATTCACTCCTCATCAATCACCTTCATTTATCTGAATTTAAAATCAAGAAATTTCTGAAAGCAAAATTTTGTGAATCCCCAATATAAATTAAGACTTTAAACTCTATTACCTAGTTATACTTTGACAAATTACTTTTGTTTATTTGACATATGATGATTATGTTTTGTATTACCTCATGAATGTCTTTATTAGCTAAATTTTCTGTCGATTGTACAATTTTAGGTTAAGTGTAAGAGTAGCAATAGCTAAACTTCGCCTACTTTGTACCAAAGAAAAAATAAAGACGATTTATTATTATTATTATTATTATTATACGAAGATAATGATCGTAGAAATTATGAAGAAATACAAGTTTGTATTAAAAAAAGATTAATGAAGATTTGGGATAGTATATTATATAAGTATATAAAAAGAAAAAAAAAATAAGCAACATAAAATAAAATATTTTTAAAATTAAGATTGAAATTAAATTAATAAATTTTATAAAAAAAATATTATATTTTAATTTGGGGAATTTGTTGTCTCTAATCTAACAGTGTGAAAATTTTCTTTATAATTTTTTATAATTAGAAAGGTAGATATCATTTTTTAGATGGTTGTTAATTTTTAAAGAGAATTGTTATTAATAAAAAAGGAAACTATTCGCTTTGCTTGCCCAAAAATATAAAATATTTATATTTTACCAAATGTATAACAGCACATCGATTGCACTTCTCTAGGAGGGGTGAAGGGTTATCACGAACATTAAATATCTAAAAAACATTTATCGCAGGATCTTGTAAAGTATACATATGAAAAGGGCTCCAAGAAGTTTCAAATTTTTAGGCCAATTATTTATACCTTTATTCCCATTGTTTATGTCAACAGAGATTAGGAAAAAATTTGTTAGTTAACAATTGAATAACTTTTTAAAAAACAGTGGTAAAATCTTTTTTCCAACTGGTTTAGATTCTTTCAAGTGTTAGGAAAATACTGAAATTTTTTCAAATTTTTAAAATAACATTTTATATCATAAAAAAATATTTTATCTGATAAAACGGACTTTTTTTCGGAAATTTCCTTCTCTTTAACGAGCTTTTTTCAAAATTGCCTAAATGTTAATGTTTTTCGAGTTATTAACAAAAACATAAATATCTTCTTTTTTTTCATTTTATTTTGTTAATAACGATTGCAATTTTTTGCCTGCACACTTTTCCTTTAAAAACATTTTTCTAGAGGTGATTCCGAATCCAATAAGCTATTGCTCATATTTTTAGGACCTTTATTTTAATTTTTCACGTTTTTGAAGATGTTGACTAGAGTATCTATACTGAAAGATAATTTGAAGACCGATGGACGGAGAACTCTCATAATTTGTTCTATTGCAAACTTGCAGGATTGACTCTATAAGAAAATAAAAATTTTCATCTCGATTCCGATGTGAGCAAGACGGAGAGAAATAAATTGAGATAGAGCAATCTGGCAATCACTTCAGAGAGATGTATTTCCGTTAGAATAATGTTATAACCTTTGTCTTGCAGAGAATAATGAAAAAAATTAAAAACGTAAATTACTTGGAAATCATAACGTTACAGTATTGTTACGACTTGAGCCGGACCTGACGCACAGGAAGTAAACGAGACACACAGGCAGTTCTTGGAAGCTGATATTGTTCGACTGGAAGCCGAGAACCTTCGACGTTTTAGAAATGTAACAACGTTATCGACGTTCTAGAAGAATTGTTACTGTGGAATCTTTGTAGATGTTTCGAGAAGAATTAATCAGATATATAAGGACCGTGCTGAACGAAGAATTTAATTGTATTTGTAGTAGCTGGCGATAAAGTGCAAATTGCTATACGAGATATTTTAACGATGCTATTTAGTAATTGTAATTGTATTAAAGTTGAGTGAATTAGTTAAAGAAAATTGTTATTTAGTTGTGTTTACAATAAATTGTTAAGTTTGCCTGCTGTTATCACTTATCCCGAACCTACGAAGGCAAAATTATAACAGTATTATGCTATAGGCAGTAATGTAACCAAGTGGAAAATAATATAAACAATAGTAAATGAACTTTTCTCGAGATCTAACGTATTGAAATTTTACTTAGCTGAATGTAATACAAACCACACAATAAAAATAACATCAATCAATTATGATGTAGGATACAACGGGCCTATCACCGTATGTGCAAAACAAGAAAATCATGCATGAGAATATTTATTAATTACTAGCTGTACCCGCGACGTAGTTCGCGTGGCGTGTTGATTTTTAGATAAAAATTTCTCCCCCGAATTCGTTAAAGGGGCGGGGGGAGACATTTTTATAAACCAGATGTAAGTTGAAAGAAGACAAATACATCTGTGAAAACCGCATTCGAATCGGATCAGTAGTTTTAATGTGATGCGCACACAAACATACAGACAGATAGACAAAAAAATCTAACCACATTTTTGGGTTCTATATCGATGTAGTAACACCCCCGCTAATTATTTTTTAAATATCTTTAATGTACAGAATTTTCATTTCTACAGATTTAATATAAGTATAGATTATTTTTCACGCCCTCGCATGGCCCCTTGTGGGTGGAATTTTCTAAAATCAGTTCACAATTGACCTCAAACTTATAAAAATAACTATTATGCAAAGTTTTAAACCTGTAGGACTTATAGATTTTAATTTTTTTCACGCCCCCGCAACCCCCATGTGCGTGGAATTTCGTAAAATCCGTTTACAATTGACCTCAAAATTATAAAAATAACTATTTTGCAAAGTATCAAACCTGTAGGACTTATAGATAAATTTTATTTTATTTTTTTCACGCCCTTGCATCCTCCCTTGTGAGTAGAATTTCGTAAAATCCATTCACAATTGACCTCAAAATTATAAAATTAACTGTTTTGCAAAGTTTCAAACCTGTAGGACTTATAGATTTTATTTTTTTTTTCACGCCCTGGCAACTCCTCCTGTTGGTGAAATTTTGTAAAATCCGTTCACAGTTGACCTCCAAATTATAAAAATAAGATGATTTCGGTATAGCTTTAACAATTAAGGTTGCACACGCGACGACAGCTTAAAAAATGGAGTAACTTCCCCCGTTTTCCCAACATTTCCCTCCACTGCTCTGCTCCTATTGATTGTAGCGTGATGAAAAGTATACTATAACCAGCACAGGAGTATGAAAAATAATTGTACTAAATTTTGTTAAAATCCGTCGAGTAGTTTTTGTTTCTATAGCGGTTATACAGACAGACAGACAGACAAAAATTTTACTGATTGCATTTTTAGAATCAGTATTGATCTCCAATCACCCCCTTAGTTATTTTGGAAATATATTTCATGTACAGAATTGACCTCTCTACAGATTTATTATAAGTATAGATTATTTTGTTCTTTCGAAACCTTAAAAAAATATAGGATTTCTCTGAACAATTAGTATTTACTAATCTCTATTAAATCAAATTCTGAAATGGGATTCAGTTCAAGTATGCACTATATACTAAATAGGTCTATATAATAATCCTTTAATCCATTATAAGCTCTTTCACATTGGACTTCTTAACCATTTAACCTGAAAACCCTCCTCAATCTGCCAGAACAAGCAATAAGCATTAAAAGCACTTGTTAAACAAGCTCACAAAATAACTCAGTAACTTATAAATCCTAAAAGTAATATATTGAAGCAACACAACTCATTTGTCTTAATTATTGTAAACGTATAAATCCGTAATACAAAAAATTTTGAATTAACCTAAAGCATATATAATGGATAATGTAAAATCCAACAAAGCTGGAAAAATAAGATAACCTCCTTCAGAAAATTTAATGACATTTTGAATAAATACTCATGTTGGTTGATTGATAGACTGTTGCTAAAGAAAATACATCAGTCTTTCTTAAATTACGTGATCATCTTTATATTAACCTTAATTAAGACTTTGAAGATTTTATATTCGTTTTTTTCTCGTTGGAAATTAGAAATAAAGCGCTCACCGATGATATATTGAACAAATTGATTAATAGTAGAGATTTACAAATTAAGGATCAACATTTCTTATTGTACCACTGGTGTATTTAGTTTTTCTAATAAAATTCATTTTGATATGTATACAAAGTATATTATTAGTCGAGGCAATGAAGCATTTTAATAGGAAATCTTTTAGGATTGGACGGATCGGAATGCGGTTTTTTGCATTTGCTTTCAAAAATTATTTATACCATTCCTACCTACTTTCTACTTAGTACAAACCGGAAGTTGCATTGCTGCAGCCAAAAATGCTTTCAAAAAATGCATTTTTTGAGAGATTTTTTGGCAAATTTAATAACTTTGTAAATAAGAGTCAGAATTGGCCCAATTTAGGTAACCAGGGGGTTTTAAGGTCGCTGATCACGATTATGATGTGTAAATTGACCCCCCGAACACCTGGAGCTCAGCAACGTCGACGAACGTCATCTCCGGGGGACTATCCCGAACTTCATGCTAGGAAGGAGAAAATCGAGACCACGGGTTTTTGGGTCGCTGAATTCAAATATGGCTTCAACGAACACCACACGGACCCCTGGTGCGCCCTAACCTGGATGCAGACGTCATCTTCAAGAATTTTCCTGGAAATAGCGACAAAAACGAACCGAAAATCATTATGAGGGCATTTTGTGTGCGCTGAATCCGAATTTTATGTGGAAAACGACCCCCCGAACACCTGGTGCGCTATAACCTGGCTCTAAAAGTCATCCCCAAGGTTTTCTCAGACACAACTGAAAAATAGGAACCGACAATCGTTACTGGGGGTTTCTTGGGGCGCTGAAGTCAAATATGGCACCGGCGAACACCCCACGGACACCTGGTGCGCCCTAACCTGGCTCTGGACGTCATCACCGAAGTTTTTCCAGACACAAGTGAAAATGACGAACCCAAATTTGTTAGGGGGGTTTTTTGGGTCGCTAAATTAAAATTTTACGCCAAGCATGCCCTCCCAACACCTGGTGCACCGCATGAATGTCAACTAAACCTGATATTTTTGAGACTGACGTCAATGTACTGCAGTAACTGTATGGAATTATTGATTCTAGTTAAAATATGTATGGAGGAAAGGAAGAGAATGAGTAGAAAGTCAAAGTTTACGTAATTGATATTTCAAAACTCTTTATTGAACTTAAATCAAATAAAATCCAACCGTTACTTCACCTAACCACTTTAATCAATAACTTTGATTTTCTAATAAGCAACTAAATATCAAATTCTTTATAAAGTGACACATCCATAGCCTGCTCATTGTTTTCGTCATCATACGTTTTACGTTTTACAGTTCGCAGTTGAGTTACGAGGAGTGTTTACTTTCGAGTTTACATTCTAAACTTTTTTAAGCGAGAGTTACACATGAATAAATGTATGAAATTATGAGACGATTTTCGGTTCGTATTGTCTCGTAAAAAAACTCGAGGACGGTTCAGCGCCAGGTTAGAGCGCACCAATTGTCCGTGGGGTGTTCGCCGATGCACTTATATTTAAATTCAGCGCCCCAAGAAACCTCACGTAACGATTGTCGGTTCGTCTTTTGCAATTGTGTCTGGAAAAACTTCGGTGATGACGTCCAGAGCCAGGTTAGGGCGCATCAGGTGTCCGTGGGGTGTACGCCGGTGCCATATTTTCTAATAAGCAACTAAATATCAAATTCTTTATAAAGTGACACATCCATAGCCGGCTCATTGTTTTCGTCATCATACGTTTTACGTTTTACAGTTCGCAGTTGAGTTACGAGGAGTGTTTACTTTCGAGTTTACATTCTAAACTTTTTTAAGCGAGAGTTACACATGAATAAATGTATGAAATTATGAGACGATTTTCGGTTCGTATTGTCTCGTAAAAAAACTCGAGGACGGTTCAGCGCCAGGTTAGAGCGCACCAATTGTCCGTGGGGTGTTCGCCGATGCACTTATATTTAAATTCAGCGCCCCAAGAAACCTCACGTAACGATTGTCGGTTCGTCTTTTGCAATTGTGTCTGGAAAAACTTCGGTGATGACGTCCAGAGCCAGGTTAGGGCGCATCAGGTGTCCGTGGGGTGTTCGCCGGTGCCATATTTGACTTTAGCGCCCCAAGAAACCCCCAGTAACGATTGTCGGTTCCTATTTTTTAGTTGTGTCTGGGAAAACCTCGGGGATGACTTTCAGAGCCAGGTTAGGGCGCACCAGGTGTTCGAGGAGTCAATTTCCACATGAAATTCGGATTCAGCGCACACAAAATGCCCCCATAATGATTTTCGGTTCGTTTTTTTCGCTATTTTCAGGAAAATTCTTGAAGATGACGTCCGCATCTAAGTTAGGGCGCACCAGGTGTCCGTGGGGTGTTCGCTGGAGCCATATTTGAATTCAGCGACCCAAAAACCCGGTGGTCTCGATTTTCACTTCTTCCTAGCATGAAGTTCGGGATAGTCTCCCGGAGATGACGTTCGTCGACGTTCCTGAGCTCCAGGTGTTCGGGAAGTCAATTTACACATCATAACCGTGATCAGCGACATTAAAACCCCCTTGTTACCTAACTTGGGCCAATTCTGACTCTTATTTACAAAGTTATTAAATTTTCCAAAATATTTCTCAAAAAATGCATTTTTTGAAAGCATTTTTGGCTGCAGCAATGCAACTTCCGGTTTGTACTAAGTAAAAAGTAGGTAGGAATGGTATAAATAATTTTTAAAAGCAAATGCAAAAAACCGCATTCCGATCCGTCCTATTCTAAAAGATTTCCTATATTTGACCTTTTTAGTGCTTCATTGCCTCGACTATATGTCTGTGTCTACAGTTGAGTCCGTGGTTCTTTACTTGTGCGTCACTAATACCTAGCGAGATAAAACACTTACTTTTAATCTAGCGTCATTGTCTTCCACGCATGAAACTAAATACAAAACAGCTACCGCATGTTAATAAGTTGCAATTTCCGACTTACTTCGTATGCTTTAAATGATGACGCACTGGTAAAGAACCACGGACTCAACTGTATGTGTGTAATCAGGGGTGACAGATACACCAGCGACTTATAATGTATATTTTGTCCGCCTTTTCTTGCTACAATTCTGATGTTTCCTCAGATTCATAGCATTTTCGATTCCTCTCTTTCTTAGAAAGTTTAGAATATCGTTGGGCTTCAAGTTAGGTAGATTTTTCTCTTCTATTTCTTATGATCCTAGATATCTGACCCTAGAATTACGTAATGCAATGCATTCTGAGAGTATGTGTATTGAGGTTTCTTCCTTTTCCCTCAGAATCTGTACTTTGCTTCATCGACCAATCCTAGATTCTTCATATGTCCTCTTAATTAGCAGTGCCCGGTTAATATTCTTATTATAATGCTGTTTTTATTGAGGTTTAGACAGCTGAAACATCTCTTTTGGTTGTGGTTTGTCAGGAGCGTCTTCGGTTATCTTAGACCTTTTAGATCTTTCCATTACTTAGATTTTTTTCTACCCACTTCTTTCCTTAGTTTTTCTAACACTGTACTGCTACTGTCTCCACAATATGGGGTTTCAGCCCTTTTTTTGTAAGCTTATCTGCTGTTTCGTTTCATTCTATTCCTATGTGTCGTTGAACCCATAAGAGAGTAACAATGTTATTTTGTCCTACTTCATTTAGTGCCGAGGCATTCCTAGACCATCTTTGAAATGATTGTGTGTGAGTTCAGTATGGCTGCTTGACTGTCTGACATAACTATACAATCTTTTGTATACGATAGTTCCTTTCGATAGTAAATTCTACATATCTTTTAATGGCACTGATTTCCGCTTGAAAAGTGCTTAAGTATATACCCAGGTTTTCTGAGTATTTGACTATAGGTCCAATAGCTTCTGCTCCTGTTCCTTCATCTCACGTCGTCTTTATACCATTTTATGGCATTTTGGGTTAACCTAGATATGGTGTCTTTATCGTACTCAGATTTACTACCCAGTTTTGTGGTGAATTTTCTCACAAAGTTAAATTTTTTTGCCATGTTATCTTGCGGTATTACCCAAGTTTGATCAATTTGAAGTAATCGAGATTTTACCTTTATTGTTCCGTTTTTGAGTATTTTATATATTGTTTTCTTTCTTACATTTTCTACTTGAATGTGTAGTGGCGTGAGATTTAGGATTACTTACATTGCAGCAGTCTTTAAATCTTCGGGATGTTTGTCCTTGTAGTAGCCAGATTAGCTCTCGTGCCCCAAGTTACACCCCATAAGTTATGATTGGTCTTACTATTGCCATGTACATTGATTGCAATATTCTTGGGTTGCAACCACAATTTTTTCCTGCAATGTTTCTGCACACCATAAGAGTCTTTGTGGCTTTGTGTATTATGTCATTTTTATGTTTGTGTCAGAGTAACGTGTTATCTAAGGTTAACTCTAGATATTTAACCTCTGTTTTCCACTTTTCACCTACTTTGGCGGTTTTTAAGGTAGGTTGTTTCCTTGTAAAAGCTACTAAAATGGTCTTGGTGAGGTTGATTTTAAGTCCCACCGAATTATAACATTGCTTTGCTTTGTTCAATTCTCTCTGTACTATGTAGCAGAGGACATTTTCATACTTCCTTCTTGCGAGGTTAACCACGAGACTGGAATACCCTTGGCAAGATATACCTAGTTCGGTCAAATGACCATCGTAAGCTGTCCACAGTAAGACTCCATATATGTGAGGATGCAACTCCCCCTTGCGGGTCATATTAATGTAGCTAGTGTCTTAGTCTATCTTCATTCATGCGATTCTTATCAGGTGAAAGTCGTTTTATTAAGTACATAATATATACACAATTAGTTTTTATGCTAAGCATTTTTTTATTAGATATTCGTTAATATTTACCCAGAAACAGACAACATTTCCGAAGATCTTCCTTCGATGCGCTGAGTCAAAATCTGACCGCAAAATTGCTGTATTACTCTGAACTTATCTGAAAAGTACAATAACCGCTGTTGTTGGCATACACATATAATACCTAGATTGAAAGTTCCGACGTAAGCGTAATCTTCCAATGGGAAAGAGTAAAAAGATCAAAGCAGTCCTTTTATCTTTTTCTAATCTCCTTTGCAGGACACAAAACCAGAACCTCATTGCTAAATAAATATCACGTTGACAACATTCTCCGTACATAAGAAAAATAACCAAACACTGCTTCGATATTGTCTCTCTCTCGCATTGTGAGAACGGATTTAAATCGGAACGCCCAGTCTAGGTAGTATAAGTCTATATAATAAATAAATGATTGCAGTATTTAGCAATTTTACGTCTAATATAATTTTCTCTATAAATTCTCCTATATCTGGAAAATCATGACAAGAATATAAATATGATGCAGTAGGACATTTTTTATACTAACCGATATAATCAACATACGAAAAATTCTCTAAAATGCTTTTATGAGATTTTCTACTTTCAACTCATTAAATATAACTGTTGGAAATTTCTGAAATGATCGTAGATTTTGATGAAGCGTGATTTTTTTACATTGTATCTTATGTTATTTTTAAGATTTTTCAGGTAAAGAAGAAATTATAACTTTGTAAAATTAAAATTATATCTCAACTTCATTTGATAGAGAAACTAACAATTTTGCACTTTTCAGTTAGGATCTGTTAAAATCCTGACGTGTTAAAGCAATTCTGTGTCCAGATTTAAATTCAGCACACTGAAAACTCTCTAAAATGTGTAATCTTGTTTCTGGTTACAAATTTCGTTTGCCATTATGGCTAGATATTCTCGTCTCTATAGGCCCTTTATTTATACATAGGAGACTAAACAGTGTTTTTTAACTAATAAGAAGTGACTGTATAATCCTGTAATTTCATTGTCATATATGCGTAAAAAATAAAAATTTCTTTTGATTATGCTATAGGCCTTACTATGTGAAACATCTGCCGCCTCAAACAGAATCTAAAATTAGGTCATAAAAGTTATACACACAATCTTCCGCATCAACATTAACCTTGTTGCTTCTTGTTAGATTCGCGAAAACTTTTAATATATATGTAACACCTGCTGTTTATAATTTCGTGGTTTTCGTATACAAGCCTTAAATTATTTTAAGAGATATGCGAGATCAAGGGACAGTGACATCAACAGAAAATGAACTGATTTTCCGGTTAGCTGGTGTGTTTTGTTACATAACTATATTTTATATTAATTATAGACCTTCCTTCTGTTCACAAAATTTTAAAGAGCAAGACAAGGTTGATTTTTAGATTTTTTATTTCCGAGAAAATTCTGCATCACAGAGACAAAAGCTGTCCAAGCCCTTAGTTTTAGCTCACTCACTGAATTTCCAAATTGAATTTTTTTTGAATATTCTTTAATTTGGGGGCAATTAATCAAATAAACTGGCTTTAATCGTTTCCAAAGTGAGCTGAGGCAATTTTTGGCAAATGTATGAAAAACAGTTTCCATTTTTATCTAGTGTTATAAACGCCAATCGTTTGGTTCTTAATGTTTCAATGCCATTTTTATCAACAAATTTTTAATATCCGAACAGAAAGTAATATCTTTTTCTTCGGGAAAATAACACCGTAATTATTTTTTTCTTTCACAATAAAAAGTTATTTTAGTTCCTGAGAAAAGTTAATTTCTTTCTTTCAGTCTTAATGCCAATAATTCTGAAGCTGGAACATCTGAGACTCTACAGGAGTATGGGGCTGATATAGAGAGACTGGCCACACTTGCCTATCCAGATGCACCGAAAGATTTTGTCATCAGCTTTGTGTGAGCAGTTTCATCGATGGAGTAAAGGACACGGACATGCAGCAATCGTTGAGACTGGGACGTCACCAAACATTGTTTATGCGCTGGAGTTGAAAGCAGCGAAAAATGCCTTCCGCCAGTATCGTAAGGTCCATCATGTAAGGATGGTAACGGAAGAGGAAAAAAAGGATCTAAATCAAACCTTGTTAGACATAAAAAAAGTTTTGGACACCTTGGAAAAATGCTTGACAACCAATGACAGGAAGAGGCGGCATAAATGTTTTGACTGTGGACGAGAAGGTCATCTAAAGCGGGACAGCCGGACTCGATCAAGATCGGAGTAAAGGCAGAACTGGCTCTGCTCAACCAAAGGTGATGGGCCGTACGTTGGCTTGTACATCCATTTGTTCAATTTCTACACCAAAACGTACCGGCAGCAGTCTAGTCGCAGAGGAGTTTTTAAATCGCCGTCCACTGTCAATACGGGTGCTACACGAATCATAATGAGAGCTAACGCTTCTGACCAGCGAAACAGCAAGATTACCTCACGTACGTCCGTTTTGAAAACACCACTGCAGAAGAATTGCAAGTTTTGCGAACGCCAAGAAACAAAAGATAGATGGTGCATGCCTGATGACGAATATGCAAATGTTACTCAAGAAAGTGTTCGGCAAATTACGACCATACCTGATGACGAATTTGTGAAAGTTACGCTAGAAAGTGTTCGGCAGATTACGGCTACCCCTGATGAAGGTTTAACAAAGAACAAGGTGAAAGATGTACAAAGCCAGAATTCAGACCTGAAGCTAATCCGAGAATGGATCAACGAAGGAGCAAGGCCACAGTGGCAGGAAGTGAGAAAGTCCAGATGGAAAATTGGTCGGTTACCAGACAGTTCTTCCAAGAGCATGCATTGCAGACGTGCTCAAAGAGCTCCATGATAGCCGTTTCGGAGGACACTTTGGAGTGAATAGAATATTGACCAGATTACTGGGTAAACTGTCGTCAGGATGTGAAAGAGTGGTGCAAGCGCTGTGATATGTGTTCCTCGAAGACGGATCCTAAAACGAGGCTTAGGAGAAAATTAAAGCAATACCTATCGATTTGAAAGAATCGCAGTGGACATACTAGGACCACTTAACGTGACAACATCTGGCAACAAGTATTTGATCGTCGTAATGGATTACTTCTCGAAATGGCATGAAGTTGTTGCTGTACCCAACCAGGAAGCCAAGACCGTTGTGGAGGCCCTCTTACAGAATGTGGTTGCACGACATGGAGTACCTCTCGAAATTCACTCAGACTAGGGTCGTAACTTCGAATCAGATGTTTGGAAGGAAATGATAAATCTACTGATGATTAAGAAGACTAGGACGACAGCACTACACCTTCAGTCAGATGGTATGGTTGAGAGACATAACCGAACCATCAACAATTACTTGTCAATGTTCGTAGCAGAAAACCAAAGAGATTGGAATACGCTAATACCTCTCTTTGTGTTGGCATATCGAACTTCTTCACCTATTACACATTAATGATCTACTAGAAGCCACCAATAACCCGATACACGGTTTAGCAGATGATAGCAACCTACACTGTAGCAAAGCGCACAACCGTCCCATATCCCTAGATATTCTGGAAGAGGACAGAAGATCCTAAACGGCACCTCTCAATCAAAATTTAAGAATTGTAGACGTGTGGGGAAGAAAGAATCTTGTTAATTTTAACTCTTCCAAGACAAAGAAATATTGCGTATTCAACAAAAGACAAACATATCCATCACAATGAACGATTAGACACTAGTAGCAAGCGACTCCATTACGCTGGTTGGTATACCGATGCCCCAGGACTTACTCTGGAATGAACATATTGCATCTGTAGGGTATCCACCTGTATATTTATTTTTGTTTTTGGTAGTTATGTATAATGTATTAGACACTTCATGTCAGTTGTACTTTTTAAGTAAAATAAAATATTTTTAGTTGTAGAAAAGGATTATCTTTTTCTAAACAACTAAAAAGTGGTGACCCCGACGATTACAAAAACATGTCAGTTCCTTCCGAGAGTGCGTCTGTCGACGTTAATGCTCTGAATGTAAACTCAACAGTTCATCGAGTTTCAGTTAAACTTCCTACATTTTGGGAGGAAGTTTCGCAAATTTGGTTCGCTCATGTTGAAGCCCAGTTTGCGCTATCCAATATAACGGCATCCCAAACCAAATACAACTACGTTATATCCTCTATTCCACCTCAAAATTTGAAAGTAGTTTCTGATATTATACAAGATCAAAGTTATGACTACAATTCCCTTAAAAACGCTTTAATTAAACGATGTGGTGACTCAGAAGAAGAGAAACTGAAAAAACTCCTTGGAAATTTGGAATTAGGAGATCGTCGACCATCTCAATTTCTTCGAGAACTTCAAAATCTTGCTGGACCTGTGTTAAATAATGATTTTTTGAAAGCAATTTGGATACAACGATTACCAAGCTCGACACAAGCTATACTTCAAGTAAGTGATAAACCACTTATTAAACTAGCTGAAATGGCAGATAAAATTCATTCTGTTAATCTTCCGACAATATCATCTGCATCTACATCATCTTCTAGAGATGAAATTGCTGAGTTAGTAAAACAAGTAAAAACACTAACAAAAGAAGTCAGTAAACTTCATGTTTCGAGACAAAGATTTGGACGTCGTTTTTCTCGTAATAGATCAAGAAATAAAAGTCCTGTAATATGTTGGTATCACCAGAAATATAAAGAAAATGCTAAACAATGCATCAGTCCATGTGGATATAAGCCAGTAAATAATAATTCGCATCAGGAAAACCTTTAAGGAACCTCTCATCGCCAATAGATGAGAGGTTGCTAAGTTCTAACCGTTTACAAGTTCAAGATAAACATTCTGGTATTAATTTTCTTGTGGATACTGGTGCAGACTTATCACTTTTACCTGCAAAACTTATTGATAAGAAAAATAAATCACCGGTTGTTTTATATGCTGCCAATAATAGTAGGTACGATAGCTACATATGGACAGCGTTTTTTAAATTTAGATTTAGGATTACGACGGACATTTCCATTTGTTTTCACCATCGCTGATTTTTCCATTTCTATATTAGGAGCAGATTTTCTTAAACGGTTTGGTCTATTAATTGACATTGGTAGGAAAAGTCTTTTGGATACAATAACAACTTTAACTGTTCCAGCAAAATTAGATTCTACTGAACAATTTACCATCCGAAGTATTTCTCCAGAGATAGATGTTAATATATCAAATCTGATAATCAAGTATGATTTAACGAATAATACTTTAAAATCTGCTCTCCAGACTTATTCAGAAGATGTTTGTCATCAAATTCTAACCAATGGACATCCATGTTTTTCAAAACCACGCAGATTAGCTCCTGATAAGTTAGCGGTAGCAAAGGCTGAATTTGATTTTATGATTCAAGAAGGAATTTGTCGTCCATCTAACAGTCCCTGGGCAAGTCCACTACATCTAGTCAAAAAGAAAAATGGTGACTGGAGGCCATGCGGTGATTATCGTAAGTTGAATTCGCAAACTGTTCCAGACAGGTATCCTTTACGTAACATACAGGACGTTTTGATATTATTACACAATAAAAAATATTTTTCTTCTATTGACTTGACAAAAGCTTATTTACAAATTCCTGTACATCCAGATTCAATTGGTAAGACAGCCGTTACGACACCATTTGGTCTATTTGAATTTCTCAGAATGCCATTTGGTTTGAGGAATGCGGCTCAATCTTTTCAACGCTTTATGGATAACTTATTAAGAGGTTTACCTTTTGTTTTCGTTAACATCGATGATATCCTAGTATTTTCAGATTCATATGAATCACATATCAAACATCTTGAAGAAGTTTTTAAAAGATTATCACAAGCAAATTTATCAATAAATATCAGCAAAAGTGTGTTCGCCAAAGAAAACATAGTTTTTTTAGGACACAAAATTTCAGAAAAAGGTTTGTTTCCCTCTGAACATAAAGTTCAAGCTATTAAAACATTTCCTAAACCTAGTACAGTTAGTGAACTAAAACGATTTTTAGGAATTCTCAATTTTTATCACAGATTTATTCCTTTAGCTTCAAAAATTCAATCACTTCTTAATATTCGTTCTTCTAAAAAGAATGATAAAAGTCCAATCATATGGACTTCTGAAATGGAAGAAGCTTTTGAGAATTGCAAAATGCTATTTCAGAGTCCACTAGTTTGTCGTTTCCTATTCCCAAGCAGGAAATTATTGTTATGACCGATGCTTCTAATGCAGCCATAGGTGTTGCTATTCATCAAATCATAGATGGTTCATATAAACCATTAGCATTTTTTTCAAGAAAGCTATCACCGACAGAACAAAAATATTCTACCTATGATCGTGAACTGTTAGCTATATTTGCCACGATTAAACATTTTTCTTATATGCTTGAAGGTCAAAAAATAAAAATTTTTACAGATCACAAGCCTATAACATTTGTTTTCAAGAAAAAAAAATCTAGCTTATCTCCTAGGCATATACGTCAACTTTCCTATATAAGTCAGTTTACTACTGATATATATTACGTTCAAGGTGATTTAAATATACCAGCTGACACACTTTCGAGAATCTCTACAATCATAAAGCGAGAAATAATTCCGAGTGTTATAGAAACTGCTCAAAAAGAAGATCGTGAACTTTCAGATATTTTACAATCTTTAAAATTTAATCTTAAATTACAAAAAAATTTTATTGAAAATTCTTATTTGTACTGTGATATCAGTAAAAATAGAATTCGCCCATACGTTCCCAAAAATCTTCGTTATGAAATATTTCAGAAATTTCACAACATTTCACATTCTGGTGGTAGATCTACTCTTAGAATTATATCTGATCGTTTTGTTTGGCCACTAATGAAAAAAGATATTAAATTATGGGTTAAACAATGTACCGATTGTCAATTATCCAAAGTAGGACGTCACGAAAAAACTTCTCTTCAGCGTTTTCTTAAACCTGATGAGCGTTTTGCTCATGTTCATATAGATATAGTTGGTCCTCTTCCACCTTCTAACAACTATACTTATCTTCTAACATGTATTGACAGGTTTACTCGATGGTTTGAAGCATTTCCTATGCCAGATCAAAAGGCGGAAACTGTAGCTCAAACATTTTTTAATGGGTGGATTTCTCGTTTTGGTTCGCCTGTTTTATTAATTACTGATAGAGGCCAAAATTTTAAGTCAAGTTTGTTTAAAAATGTGTCAAAATTACTAGGTGTTGAACTTCGACATACAACAGCTTATCATCCTCAAGCCAATGGTATTATTGAGAGAAATCATCGTACTTTAAAAGCTGGATTAATGTGTCGTATTAAGGAGTCAAGAGAACTTTGGTTTCAAGAACTTAATGTCGTTCTACTTGGTTTGCGAAATTGTTAGAGAAGACATTGGTGCATCACCAGCTGAATTAACTTTTGGGACATCTCTCAGAATACCAGGCGAAATGTTCGAAAAATCTAAAATTACTAGTAATTACGAAAACTATCTTAAACAATTGCATAACATTTTTAACAATATACGACCAACAGATACAAATTGGCACAACAAAACTAGGATATTTAAAAATTCTTCTTTGGACGAGTGTTCTCATGTTTTTTTAAGATGGAACAAAACTAAATTATCTTTACAGAGACCTTACACTGGACCATATCAAGTTTTGAAACGTTCAAACAAAACATTTGACATTTTACTTAAAGACAAAAGAGAAACAGTTTCCAGAGACAGATTAAAACCAGCTTTTACTTGTGATTCCACACTAGAACATGATGAACATTTTAATACAAATATAAAATTAGAAGTGAAGACAAAGACACAGAACAGTGTGCGTTTTCAACAATAATTTTTAATTTAGGAGGGGGATAGTGTAGGGTATCCACCTGTATATTTATTTTTGTTTTTGGTAGTTATGTATAATGTATTAGACACTTCATGTCAGTTGTACTTTTTAAGTAAAATAAAATATAGTCCATTTCACCGATTTTGGCCGGTGACAGAAATCATACTCGATGTAAATTTAGAGTTACATCTCTCTCAGATACAGGCAAGTTAAAAATTTAAATGAGGACGTTTGTTTTTTAATACCACACTTACGTAACTGCATCTTGTTTCACCGGTAGATAAAAAGTATTCAATACGGAAGTCTTCACTTAATTCACATTCCTAGTAACCCTCATGTACGGCTCGTTGTTGAAGGGTTGAATTTAATAATTATTAATGTCATATTTTTGTAGGTGTCAAACCACACTGATAGTTTCAGAAACTTACGACCTAATTTAGAAAAAAAACTCTCCGCCATTGGTAACTTGGATGACAGTTTAATCTTATTTCAGTGGTTTCTAATATCAAATCGGCCAAAAACGATGAAATGGACTATATTTTTAGTTATAAAAAAGGATTATCTTTTTCTAAACAACTAAACATCCATAGCAACTGCAGCAGGAAAGAAGTTAGGCTTTCTGTTTAGAGCACGAAAATATTTCTTTCCATCCAACCTAGCTACTCTTTACAAAGCACAAATCTTAAATCCTGCTTGCATGTATGGGGTTCGGCGGTTCCGTCGAGGCTCAGAGTTCTTGATGTAATACAAAGAAGAGACGTTCGACTAATAAACGACACTAGTATTACCAAAAACCTAATCCCATTGTCCCACCGAAGTGCAGTGTCTGATCTTTCTCTGTTTTGCCGATACTTAAACAGATTTTGCTCTATAATGCCTCGACTTTCCAGACAAGCCATGCATCCTTTTACTGTTCAATACCAAACATCGAGAACGGTTCGATTAGATGATTCCTTCATCAGCAGGGTCTTGAGATTGTGGAACTCACTACCTACCCACGTCTTTCTTACTGGTCCTAACTTGCAGTCCTTTAAATACCAAAATAATAAGTTGTGTCTTCTGCCCCAATAGATGTTCCCGGTACATTTGTATTTGGGTGTATACCTACGAGGACATGCTTAAATAATAAAAAAAACCTAGACCATACATTAAAAATCACAGATTGGGGAAAAAGATAAAAATCTATTAACGGAAAGTAACTAAACCATCGTAGTTAAGCGGATCATATACTCTTGATCTCTCATCTGAACCGGAAAAACCATCATGAAAAATCAATGCAAACGGTCATGAAAAACAATAAAAATGATGATAAATATGAAACACCTGGTAAAAATAAGTGTATCTGCCTAAAGCAGGCAATCAGAACTAAGAACCAAAATACCTAGATGAGTAAGGATGGGATAGTCTCTTTTCAGAAAATTCTCTCCTATTTAAATAACAAAACGATACCGCTATAGCAAGAAGAATTTCATCCCTCATATAATACCAGTTCTTACATAGAAAACACAAACATGGACGTTCAGGAAACTAAATAAAATAAAATAAGGAAAACACAAATAGCAGTGAAGAGAGAAATTTTAGGTATATCGCTCAAAGTTAGAAATGAAATCAATGGATAATAACGAGAACGAACATAGACGGACTACGGAATAATATTATCGAAAAATGACGACAATACGAGGCAAAGAGAACAGAAGGTAGACCACAGACGAAACAAAAAGACGACAAAGCAAAACATGAACACACCAGGTGACAGGGGTTCTCTCAGGACATCATCTTATATGTAGGAAACTAGATATGACCTATATCTACGGATGAAAGGATAGATTCTGTCGACCTTGGTTGAGAACCCTATAAGAGTAATTCAATAATATAAAATATATCAACTGCGTATAACAATAAGTAAAAAGATGTATAAATATGTTATGGGTTTTTTGCTATATATCGCTCTTTTCCTCTCCTTCTTTCTTATCTCTCATTTTTTTTCTCTTTCACTCTCAACATAATAAATTACGGTTCACATTCCCATTTTCTTGTTTAGCACAATTATCTTGAAAAATATACCTAACTAGCTGAACCGGCAAACTTCGTACCGTACTGATGTTTTTTACCATTTTTCCAAATTGTTACGGTTTTGTAAATTATCGATTAGATATATTATATGTTGTAATATCTTCAAAGATGTTTATTGAAATTAAGTGATGTCAAAGACAATTTTGTTCACAATTAAATACTCTTAATCCACAACACATTTATTTGGATAAAGATTAATATTATTACGTTGATACAACTCTTAACAAATAATGCATTAATTTCGACCAAATTTGATTACCATAAAAACGGTTGTAGTGAGTTAATCTTAAAAGATAGACATATACTGTCATGGACATTTTTTTAGATCATTTCAAGAGGAATAATTCTTTCATACATATGTATATTTTTGGTATCTTGAACCGTTTTCGCAGCGCACGCAATGGAAGCCCTCAAGGATGATTTTCCATTACTTCTTCGCACCTAATAGTTGCATCGTGATGTTATATAGCCTAAAGCCTTCCTCGATAAATGGTCTATTCAACACAAAAAGAATTTTTTAATTCGAACCAGTAGTTCCTGAGATCAACGCGTTCAAACAAACAAACAAACTCTTCAGCTTTATAATATTAGTATAGATTAATTTAATTACGGAAATTTTAATACTTTGTTTTTCTGGTATAAACAACAGGGTGATGAGACTGCACACACAGCCAGGACTTCAATGACTTTGTTTCGAGAATTTTCCCACGAAAATTGATTAGTTACTTTGGGGACATACCGTGGCCACCGATGTCTTCCAACTTATCCCCAATGATTTTTTTTTCTTTGGCGCTATATCAAAGAGAGAATTTCTAGCAACAACCCTGGAATTATTGGGGATCTAAAATAAAATATTCGCCGAGAACCAGATTTACTGAGGCGTGTGGCGTGTGGCGCGGAACACAAGGCTCTGCTTTGAACAGTGTTTGCAATTGGACGAAAGACATTCGGATCAAATCATCTTCAAAAAATGAAATCTTTATTTCTATTTTATTGTTTAATGCTTTTATTAAAACTTTATGTCAAATATTACATTTTTTTACTTAAGTTTGAAAACATAAATCAGACTATACAAAATATTTTACATTTTAACATTATTCTTATTTTGATGTGAACTCTATTTAATTAACTGTTGTCAATAGCATGTTTGTGATATTTTTAATGATAGACAACAAAATAATTATCTACTTTTTATGATGTAATAACTATTCAATTGGATACATCTTATTACTTTTAATCACATATAATTGAAGAAATTCGTTTATTTAGCTGATAAGGACGGTTTTCTGAAAATTGGAAGCTATTTTAGTTAAATTGGAGCCAGAGGATTTTATAATTCAACTGATTTATTTAAGCTCAGAACAATTTGCTTTCATTGCATAGGGATTCACACGGAGCTGATCGAATATGATTTGAAATTGCCAATGATCTTCCTCAATGCATAACTTATAAAAAAAAAATAGGAATATATTTAACACAAAAGAGTCTTAAATATAACACTGTAAAAAGCAATTAAACATTTAAACAATTACTAAAGCGAGGGAAACAATCGTTCACCTCATGCATTTATCCGTTCACGAAAGGGTTAAGAAAACAAATTACTGGATTCTATGCAAAAAGCAAGGCCATGGAAACCCTGTAAGTTAAAAACAACTCGAACTACAAGATTTGTATCAGCCCACACGATTTTAGCCTGCAAATAAAGACTTTCAATCTAGCCACGATATATGGAGAACTGCATCGGCATAGATTCAATTAGGATTAATGGTATTTACAACAAAAAACAAATACAAAAACTAATCTGGATATCAAAATAGAATCATAGATTAGATTTATGACAAAAACTTTATTTTCAAATATCGGTATCTTTCACCGTTTTAGTTTTTACTAGCGGACCCGGCGAACTTCGCACCGCCTAACACTAATGTTTTTTCCATTTTTTTTTTATTTTTACGATTAATTCTTTGTATTTTTTATCATATTTTATCGTTAGTTACCAGTTTTTAGGTAAGTAAGATTTGCTCTTTTAAATATATGAGATATCAACTGCGCCACCTTACGGTGGCGTCATAATGATTAATTTCGTAATAAACGCGTCTGATCGCTGCAAAATTCAAAGTACTACGAGGAAAATCGCGGCCTCCGATGCGCTATTTATAGGCACGTTACCGCCGCCCCGGCCGGCCAGTACCTACCACCGCAAGCGCTAAGTCCCGCAATTTTAAATCTGTTATATCTTCGAAAATATTCATTTAAATCTTGTGCTGTAAAGGATCATATAGATCTATATTAAATCAACAATGTATTTAATCTATTTAATTGGATAAGGATTAAAGGATTAATGCTGTATTGGTTAAAATCGCTTCGAAAATTAGCCATTATTTGTCGTAAAAAAAATGTTATTGTGGGATATGCATAAGAGATAGACATATACCATTGCGGAGTTTTCTGTAGACCTTTTCAACGTGTACAATTAATTAGTACATTATTTTGATAAATCTCGTAAGGTTCAGTCTGCGTTTGCAATGTAAGCGGAAAAACATTGATAATTAACGACATCACATTAGAAACCTCAAAAATCACAGTATTTCTCCACTATTTATTGAATGGTAGTATACATATAAACCTTCCTCTTGAATCACTCTATCTATTAAAAAAAACCGCATCAAAATCCGTTGCGTAGTTTTAAAGATTTAAGCATACAAAGGGAAATAGGGACAGAAAAAGCGACTTTATTTTATACTATGTATTAATGATTCATAACAATATTCTGGTTAACAAGTGCTTTTTTGGTGAAAACTTTTAAACTGAATACTCAAAATTTTATTAACGTGTCTTTTGATTTGAAATTGCATAAAGAAATTTTGAAAAAAATTCAAGATGTGGTCGCAAAAATTACAAAAACTGAAAAAACAAAAAAGAGTTTCTGCTTACATCTAAAAAAATATTTTAAATCTAAAAAAAGGTTTTAGAGGGGCAAGAAATTTTTAAAAACGAAATTTTATCTGCAGAAATTATAGGATCAATAGGTATTTATAATTTTTATAGACGGTTGAAAATACGTTCAAAAACAAGTAGGTACTCGGATTAGCGCAAGAGACGTCTCCTGCAAACACTTCAACAAAAACCATTATTAAAATATACCTACTAACTATTAAAATTTTAAATAAAAAAAATTTGGGAACTTACAGAATAGATAAATAAATAACATAATTCACCGGCTAAAATTTTTATCACAATTTATCCATAAGCTATTAATTAGTTAATTGACAATTTCAGGTTTGAATAATATTACAAACTAGCGGCCGCCCGCGACTTCACCCGCGTGGACTTTTGTTTTTTGCCACCGAGTTTCATACAAATTTGCAACTCCTATTTTAAATCCTTAGAGATGGAATTTAAAAAAGTAATTTCTTAGTACACCACTACGTAATAAAACAAATTTATTCTCGAATTTTCAAGACTCTACGCGTCTATCGACAGTGCCATGTCGGCCAGCAGCAGCGTGCTACCGTCTCACCGCTCCACACACCCCGCTCAGTAAAGCGCGAGTGGTATTAGACTATTATTATTTTAAAACTTTAAAAACTTGCATGCTATATGCATGCAGCCCGATCGGTTTTAAATTGACAAAGTTTCATACAAACTTTCATCCCTATTTTATTCCTTAGGGGTGGAGTTTATCAAAATCCTTTCTTAGGGGATGCCTAAGTTATAGTAGCTATATGCATGCAAAATCTCAGCCCGATCGGTTTAAAACTGACACAGTTTCATACCAACTTTCATGCCCTATTTTAACTCCTTAGGGGTGGAATTTATTAAAATCCTTTCTTATAAGATGCCTACGTCATAGTAGCTACATGCATCCAAAATCTCAGCCCGATCGGTTTAAAATTAACAAAGTTCATTACAAACTTTCATCCCCTATTTTATCCCCTTAAATATGGAATTAATCAAAATCCTGTTCTAGGGGATGCCTACGTCATAGTAGCTATATGCATGCAAAATCTCAGCTCGATCGGTTTAAAATTGACAAACTGTCATACAAATTTTTATGGAATTTATCAAAATCCTTTCTTAGGGGGTGCCTAGGTTATAGTAGATATATACATGCAAAATCTTAGCCCGATCGGTTTAAAATTGACAGAGTTTCATAAAAACTGTCATCTTCTATTTTATCCCCTTAGGGGTGGAATTAATCAAAATCCTTTCTTAGGGGATGCCTTCGTCATAGTAACTATATGCATGCAAAGTTTCAGCCCGAATGATTTAAAATTGACAAAGTTTCATACAAACTTTCATCCCCTATTTTATGCCATTGGGGGTGGAATTAATCAAAATCCTTTCTTAGCGGATGCCTACGTTATAACATCTACCTGCATGCCAAATTTTAGCCCCATCCGTCCAGCGGTTTAAGCTGTGCGTTGATAGATCATACAAACTTTCATCCCCTATTTTATCCCGTTGGGGGTGGAATTAATCAAAATTCTTTCTTAGCGGATGCCTACGTTATAACATCTACCTGCATGCCAAATTTTAGCCCCATCCGTCCAGCGGTTTGGGCTCTGCGTTGATAGATCACTATATCAGTCAGTGAGTCAATCAGTCAGTCAGTCAGTCAATCAGTCAGTCAGTCAGTCAGTCAGTCAGTCAGTCACCTTTGAGTTTTATATATATATATATATATATATAGATACGATTATTGTTAAACTAAAAAATGTCAGATTTTTCAATTCGTCGTGTCAGTCTTTAAAGGCTTCAGAATAAATTCCCGATGGCAGATTTAAAAAAATAATCTTTACACTGTTATTAACAATTTAAATTTTTAATTTGTTAATTAACGAAACCCTTTTCAAGCAACAAAAAAAAGTTTTTAGCGTTATTTTTATTAAATTATAATTTCCGTTGGATATTGAAACACTTATGGGGGCTTTTTACACAATTTATTTACAAAATTGTTAGGATACACTGAACTCTGCTGGATAACGTCTAACTACTTGACAATACAATGAACTCTTGTGAACACTTGACTCGAACTGACGTTAACTGCCCGTGCATCCCCTTTTATACAACATTTTTTAATCTAGTTAGTGTGTTTAGAAGTTTCTAGAATTTTCTAGAAACATTATTTAAAATGGTCAGTTGATTTTTTTTTACAAACTTCTAAAAATCAACTGTCAACAACAATCTTTCAAATTAAGGTCCCTTCCTTTACGGTTATCCCGTTACACTGCCCCCTCCTTAAATTCATTCCTCCTGGAATGTTATTTCCTACATCGGAATCCCGCACACTCCCTGAGCCAGCCAAACCATTTTCTTGGAGTTGCTGCGCATCTCCACTGTGGTTTCCCTGGTAAGGCGCCAAACGATCATGATGGACCACGACGGGTTTCCCTCTGGGAATTTTCACGATCCTATAAATGACATCGTTAATCTTCTTCTTGATGGTGTAAGGACCTTCCCAGTTCTTTTGTAATTTGGGACAAATACCTCGACGCCGTCGGGGGTTATAGAGCCAGACTAAATCTCCAACTTGGTAACTCTTTTCCATTGTCCGTGTGTCATAGTACCTCTTCATCCGATCACTAGATAATTGTAGTTTTCCACGCACCAGGTTGTGTATATTCTCCATTCGATTCTGAAGGTCAGCGACATATTGTTCACGTGCCATTTCTTCACCAGGTTTACAACCAAACACCAAGTCACATGGTAGCCTCATTTCTCTACCGAACAGGACCTTCGCAGGCGTTTGGCCAGTTGATTCGTTGATGGCCGATCGAATTGCCATTAGAAATAGTGGAATATGTCGATCCCAATCCCTCTGACAATCTGACACCACTTTTGACAGATAGTTGGTTATAGTCTGATTCATTCGTTCCACCATTCCATCAGACTGAGGGTGCATCGCTGTGGTTCTCGTTTTGTGGATGCCTAATCTTTGGCAAACTTCTTGAAACAGCTTGCTCTCAAAATTTCTTCCTTGGTCTGAATGTAATTCTAATGGTACCCCAAATCGGCTTACGAATTCTTCAACCAATATATCTGCTAAAGTGGTAGCTTCCTGATTGGGAACTGCATATGCTTCAACCCATTTAGTGAAGTAGTCCATTACAACAAAGATGTACTTGTTTCCTACATCGGTCTGTGGAAGTGGCCCCAATACATCTACTGCGATTCTTTCAAAAGGACTTCCAACCAGGTATTGCTGCATTTCCGCCTTCGGTTTCCGGTGCGGACCGTTACTGGCAGCACATGTAGTGCATTTACGACACCAATCTTTAACATCATTGGTGCAATTTACCCAGTAAAATCTATCTCGGATCTTTTGCAGCGTTTTCGTGATACCCAGATGTCCTCCAGAACTATCATTATGCATCTGTTTTAAAATTTCCGGTACAGCATTTCTTGGGACCACTATTTGTTTCCTTGTTTCTCTGCCCTCGGAATTTTCCACAAGTCTTTTAACGAGCCCTCCGTCCAAAATTAAAGAGTTCCATTGGGACCAGTATGCTTTTAAAGCAGGAGAGGATGAGGATATCTCTCTCCACAACGGACGACGGTCCATTCTCTTCCACTCCCTAATCTTTCTCAGAACGGGATCGTTTTCTTGTTGCTCCTCCAGCATAGAGCTCTTGTCTTCTGGCACAACCTTAACTAAGGCAAGTTTTTCCTCGTTCTGCTCCATGCGGGTACAATGGGGGCAAGTATTTCTTATGTGGCCTAGTTCTCCGCAATTCCAGCACCTCACTGGGCGCCTTCCTTTTGAAGAAAACTTCTTTAACCTCTCCACTACCGCTTCGACGTTGCTGACGGCATAAACGGCATGGTCGGCGTTACCAGTGTCTTCCATCAGTCGAGCAGCTCCATGTGAGGCCTTCGTCGCCGCATCGAACTCCAGGGCAATGGTCAAGGCGTTTACAAGAGATCTCGGTCTCGCCAACCGTACAGTCCGTTGCAACTCGGCGTCTCGAAGACCATCGGTAAAGGTTTGGATCGCCAGGCACTCCAGAAAATCTTCTTCTGCATTTGAAATCGCAAACCGTACCATTATTTCCACTTCCGCCTTGAACTCCTGGATAGTTTCTCCATTTTTCTGCTTCCGACTTTTCAACTGCACTCGGTATACTGGTTGTAGATGACTTTGACCATAACGCATCTCTAGACGATTCACCAATAGCTTAAAATTGTCAACCTCATCCGGTGTCAATACATGCAGGACGTCTAAAGCCTCGCCTCGCAGAGCCATGGTTAGGAACAATGCCTTCTCCTGGGGTGACCATCCATTCGCTCTGGCCACTGCGTCAAATTGTTTTAGGTAATTTGACCAGGAAGCCTTCCCGTCGAAGGTCGGGGGTTTTATCGTCATTCGAACCTGGGCCGCCTCTTCGTTTCCTCGTCGTTCGACGTCTACGGTTTCCCTCCTTTCTGCATTTCCGTCGCCGTGGTGGATGATTTGGTTTCGGCGACAAGCTTCCAGTTCTTGTTGAAGCTTCCTTATCTCGGACTGCATTTGCTGGTTGACCTGGTTTTGCTCGTCTCGCAAGTTGGACACTTGTTGATTTTGTTCGTCTCGCAAGCTGGACACTTGCTGATTTTGTTCGTCTCGCAAGCTGGACACTTGCTGATTTAAGTTGTCTACTTGCTGATTCAAGTTGGCTACTTGCTGATTCTGCTCGTCACGAAGATGTGATATTTGCTGGGAGAACGAACTTGATAACTCATCTGATAGGGTAGACATTCGTTGTGATAGCTCCTCTTGTTGGCTCTTCATCTGACTGGATAGCACCTCTTGTTGGTTCGTCATTCGTTGTGACAGCTGGGACATATCTTCACGCTGGCTCTTCATCTGACTGGATAGCTCCTCTTAATTGTTCGTCATTCGTTGCGACAGCTGGGACATATCTTCGCGCTGGGTCTTCATCTGACTGGATAGCTCCTCCTGTTGGTTCGTCATTTGTCCTGATAGCTCCTCTTTCAGCTGGGAAATTGCTTTTTGAACTGGGTCTTCAAACTCGACAGCGTCAGGGTCCACATTATTATTTACGTAGTATTCACGGAGCCTTCTCAACAATACGGATTTGCTCCCAGTAGTTTCCAATTCCAATTCTTCAAGCTCTCTTCTGAGCTCTGCCACCAATAGTTCATTTATCTTTTTTCCAGGCATTCTTGTATCTTCACCCCACACCTGACACCAATTTGAAACACTTATGGGGGCTTTTTACACAATTTATTTACAAAATTGTTAAGATACACTGAACTCTGCTGGATAACGTCTAACTACTTGACAATACAATGAACTCTTGTGAAAACTTGACTCGAACTGACGTTAACTGCCCGTGCATCCCCTTATATACAACATTATTTAATCTAGTTAGTGTGTTTAGAATTTTCTAGAAACATTATTTAAAATGGTCAGTTGATTTTTTTTTTACAAACTTCTAAAAATCAACTGTCAACAACACTCTTTCAAATTAAGGTCCCTTCCTTTACGGTTATCCCGTTACAATATTATATTTTCAAAAGGAAAACTAATAAATAAAAACATTTTTTATGATTTTTTTGTCACCAACGTAGGTACCTAAATTGTTAATTACAACGTTAAAATTAGTTTTTTAAATATAATCAAAATACCAAACACCTTTTTTATTTTTATTAGTTAATTATTCATAACTTGTAATTGTTGCGAGCGCATTTTTCCAAACTTTCTATATAAGAATTTGAAGTTTGCAACGCCTAACGATCAATGATTTCTTTTCCTGATTCTTCTTTTTTCCAATTTTATAGGTTTTTTTCAAAATTTTGCTATATTTTTTATCAATTTTTTTTTTTGATATTCTTTCAATTTTTTATGCTCGTTTTTTTCTCTTTTTTTTTCAATTTTTTTCAAACTTTCTCTCTTGCTCTTTCGTTTTTGAACAGGTTTCTGTATTGTACATCAACTCTCTTTTACAGTCTACCTTTCACTTACATTTCTGTCACACAAAACTCCACTTATTCTTCTCCAGTTCATCTATCCAAACTTAATTTTATGATTCATATCACTCTTTAACACTCCATTTTTTTCTAGCAAATACCCTTGGTATTTTAAGTTTTGGACAGCTGACAGCAATTGGCCCTGCAGATTAATTTTGAATCCATTTGTTTCGTCTAAAGTCTAAAGTCATATACTCAGTCTTCGGTCACAATACCATCTAGGTACATTAATCATATCACATGACTTCATCTCTTATTACTTCAGTCATAACAACTATCACCGTTTTTGTTCCCTCGTTCATTTCTTGCACTAATCAGACATACTTTTCTGGCACACACTTCACTCGCATACATCTTCACACTTCTTGTCTTGGCACTCGGTCATACGCGTATATAAAAGCAGCGTGTATATCACGCTGCTTTCACAATATCTCTTCATCATCCTTCTCATAGCAGACACAGCATCAGTCGTTTCTCTTCAAATTGCTCTTTACTTGTACTCGTTTCTTCTCTTAGTCTCTTTTTAACTATTCTCTCTTAAATTTTCAAAGTAAGTGACATCAGGTTAATGCTCCTATAGTAACCACACTCTTGCTTTAAAGATTAGCACAAGCACACTTTTTCTCCACTCACTCAGTGTTTTGTCTTGATTCATCACTTTTCTCACCAGTTCCAACATAGACCTATTATTTTACAAACAGGCATTACAATCGATAAGTGTTTTTCGTTAAATAAACCACGGTGGAACTTTAGAAGATCAGATTGGAATAATTTTCGAAATCAGGTAGAGAGTGATATTAGATGGATTAGTCCTGTTACTTCTAATTACAATAGATTTGTTGGTGTAATAAAAAATGCGGCAAAGAAATTTATCCCCAGAGGTTTTAGAAAAGAATACATCCCATGTTGGTCAGAAGAAACAAACAAAAATTATACGAAATATTTACAACAACCAAATCAAACTAACGCAGACAACATTTTAGAATCTATAAATAGAAATAGAAAATCAAAATGGATTGAGTTAATGGAAAACATGAACTTCACTCATTCTAGTCGCAGCTGTTGGTCTCTTCTTCATAAACTAGATCCTAAAAAGACGGTTGTACAATCTCATGTAATTAATCCAAATTCAATTGCATCAAGACTAGTGAATGTTTCCAAATCTGTTCAAATCACGTCCGCAGAAAAGAAAAAAATGAAACATCAGTTAAAGAAATTACGTAAGACAACTAAGACATCTGAAGATCTTACAAAACCCTTCTCACTCGATGAACTTAATGCGGCTATTAGCAAAATGAAGAACGGAAAATCAGCTGGTTTTGATGGAATTTATCATGAATTTATTAAACACTTGGAAAGTAATGGCAAGAATTGGCTTATTCATTTTTTTAATCATATTTTAGTTTTAGGCCACTTACCACATGAATTTAAACAAGCCAAAGTGATTGAAATTCTTAAACCGGGAGAATCAGCAGAAGAAGCTACCAGTTATCGCCCTATTTCTTTGTTAAGCATTTGCTATAAATTATTGGAGAGATTGTTGTACAACAGAATTTATCCAATAATTGAACATCTATACATATAATAAAACTAAAGGAATGTATATGTTTGTGCGCGCATCACATGAAAACTACTGATCCTATTCGAATGCGGTTTTCACAGATGTATTTGTCTTCTTTCAACTTAACATCTGTTGTATAAAAATTTCTCTCCCATTCCTTAAATGGAGTGGGGTAAGAAATTTTTATACAACAATCACACGCCACGCGAACGACGTTGCGAGTACAACTAGTTTTTATATAAAAAAAAACTGTTAAAGTTTATTTATTTTTAAAAACAAAACAGAATTAAGCAAAAAAATTTTAAAAATCTTCACCAATAAACACAAAAACTATAAAATTTGTTGATTTTTTGAAAAAAAAATCGGAAAAAGACGTTGTATCGTCAAAATTTTGAAAAAATCGTAAAAATGTTGATCAAAAACAAATAAGAAACTAAATTAAAATGGAAACAGAAAATTTAAAACAAAGAAAATATTACAAAAATTATAAAAATATAGAAATTTGAAAAATTGAAATTTGAAAATTGAAAAAAAATTGTCCGAAAAGTATAAAATTTATAAAAAGTATCCGAAAAACTGAAAATTTATAAACAGAAATTTTCGATTATTGAAAACTATAAAAAACAGTTGAAAAAAGACAAAAATGTTATAAAAATGAGCCAATCGTGAAAATTTTGAAAAAAAAATAACAGAAAATTAACAATAATTTAAAAATTATGTACTAATATTAATTTTAATTGTAGCATAAATTAACGTTTTGTTGTTCATAAGTCGGGGGTCCCGGTGGAGTAGTGGACAGAGTGTTTGATTCTCACAGCGGTGGCCGCGGGTTCGAATCCCGCCATTGCTCCATGGATGTTCAAATTTATTAATATTTAATATATTAATAATAACAAATAATTTACCCTTATAATAATAACAAATAATTTACCCCCTTATAATAAAAATTATTTGGTAAAAGTATATGAAGTATTCAATAAAAAAAAGAGTGTGCGTGTAACCTTTACGCGCGATTAAAGTAAACATTGAAAAGTTTAAGAACTTTGAAAATTCTGAAAATTTTCAAAATTATCATGATTTTCAAATTTTTGAAAAATTTGAAAATTTTGAAAATTCTAAAAATTTTGAAAATTTTGAAAATTTTGAAAATTTTATAGATTTTGAAAATACCTTTTCCGTGGAAAAATACATATATATGTATATACACCAATTTTCATAATAATCGGTCCAGTAGTATTTGAGTTCATCGATAACATATATACAGACAAACATTCATTTTTATAGAATCGATAGTATGCGGAGTTGTGTTAGGTTTTTGCGTCACCGTCGCCACGCCAGAAATCTGATTTACGTGCGGCTATAGATGTTTCACATCAATAACAAATAATTTACCCTTATAATAATAACAAATAATTTACCCTTACTCGCTTCTTGATATTACAAACTGATTTTGCAAATCGACAGAGATAAAGAATTTCCGTGATTGCATCGGTTGAAGCATTTGCTTTAGGGATGCAACAAAAATATCGATACTTCAATCCTATCGATATTTTTGTTTTGATACCGAAACTTTTGGTATCGATACTTTTTTTTCAATACAGTGTGAGTATCGATACTTTATACTGAGTATCAAATAATTTTAGCTCTGTTTGCCATAAATTACAGAAAGCTAAATAAATAAAATAGTTATATATGAAACAGTTCGTGAAGTATGCTTTTTGCGCACACACGCGATGTTTAGAGCACGAGCGAAGCGAGTGCTATATATCGCGTAAGTGCGCAAAAAGCACTTCACGCACGGTTTCATACAATATTTTATCTACGATAAACAAATAAAAAATAATTACAATTTCAAATTTAAAAATTTAAACTACAAAACTGTCAGAATAACTTTTGTTGAAATTTAATGCTCTCATAGCAACACCATGACAATGCTAAGGATATTTGATTATATGAAGGTGTGTCAAAAACAATGCGAAAAAGTATTTTAAATGGGATTTACTTTTTCGCACTGTTTTTGGCACACCTTCATATAATCAAATATGCTTAGCATTCACGTTGTCATGGTGTTGCTATGAGAGCATTAAATTTTAACAAAAGTTATTCTGACAGTTTTGTAGTTTGAATTTTCAAATTTGAAAGGTACAAAAATTGTAGATTTTTTTAAAGTTAATTAAAATGGATCATATAGTGACGAAGAGTTTCACCTCACTCCGCCAGACCTTGCGGAAATAGCATATAACATAAAAAAGGATCTTTTACCCTATAAATCTAAGAATATATATAAAAAAGCATACGATGAGTTTTTGGATTGGTGCACTAAGAAAAATGAACAAACTTATTCAGAAAACATTATCGTAGATAAAATATTGTATGAAACTGTGCGTGAAGTGCTTTTTGCGCACTTACGCGATATATAGCACTCGCTTCGCTCGTACTCTAATCGCGTGCGTGCGCAAAAAGCATAATTCACGATCTGTTTCATAAATAACTATTATGGATGATCTCTAAGAAAACAACTAGATGGATTTGGAACAAATACGACACCTTTTATAGATTTCTGTAGAATAGAGACAGATTCTATATTTGTTTAGTATTAATATTATTAAGTAGAGACGTTAATTTATTAGAATATTCGTTCGGTATTTCACATAGTCGGCATTTATTAGATATTTCGATTTTTATGCAAGGGTACGGTTTTATTTTGCATTGTTGGATATTGGATAGTTTATTTTAAAAATTTTAAATATTATTGTTTTAATTTTGTTTTATTTTTAAATACCTATGTTTTACATCTTTGAAAAATAAACGTTTTTTATATTATATTGTATTATAATGAATAGAAAACAATTTTTTAACTATACATATAATAAAACTGTAGGAATGTATATGTTTGTGCGTGTATCACATGAAAACTACTGATCCTATTCGAATGCGGTTTTCAAAGACGTATTTGTCTTCTGTCAACTTAACATCTGGTTTATAAAACTTTCTCCCCCCCACCCCTTTAACGGGATGAGGAAAGAAAGTTTTATACAAAAATCAACACGCCACGCCAACGACGTCGCTGGTACATCGAAATAGAACCCAAAAATGTGGTTAGATTTTTTTGTCTGTCTGTCTGTATGTTTGTATAAAAATTTCTCTCCCATTCCTTAAATGGGGTGAGGTAAGAAATTTTTATACAACAATCACACGCCACGCGAACGACGTTGCGAGTACAACTAGTATACCACCTAAAGAACAAGGAGGTTTTCGATTGAATCGTAATTGTTGTGACCAAGTTTTAGCTTTAACAACACATATAGAATCTGGTTACCAGAAAAAGATGAAAACCGGTACTGTTTTTATGGATTTGACAGCAGCTTACGATACTGTTTGGAAAGATGGCTTACTGTTCAAATTATTTAATACCTTACAATGCAGGCAAGTAGTCAAACTTATCGAAAATATGCTTACTAACAGAAAATTTAGGGTAGAATAGTAGTAGATTTAAATTTCTAAATAATGGTCTTCCACAGAGATCTGTACTTTCACCTCTTCTTTTTAATCTGTACACTAGTGATTTACCGCAAACTATTTGCAAAAAATTTATTTATGCAGATGACATTGCACTAGCTTGTCAAAGTGATAAATTCGAAAACCTGGAAACTGTTCTTGACAATGACTTAATACTTATGACTGAATATTTTAAAAAATGGCGTCTATGTCCTAATCCTACTAAGACAGAGGTTTCCTGTTTTCATCTTTGTAATTCTGCCAAAACTAGAAAACTTGACGTAACATTTAATTCTGTAAAACTAAATCACAATTTTCATCCTATTTACCTTGGTGTAACTTTGGATACAAGCTTGACATATAGACAACACATTGAGAAAGTTCGCCAAAAACTTAAAACCAGAAATAATATTATTTCGAAATTATCTAGTACAAATTGGGGTACGGACGCACATACATTACGTACATCCTCTCTTGCTCTGGTTTTTTCTGTTGCAGAATACTGCTGCCCAGTTTGGATGAACAGTGTCCATGTACACAAGATTGAGACTCAAATAAATACAACAATGAAAATCATCAGTGGTGCGTTGAAGTCTACTCCAATCCCTTGGTTACCTGTTCTATCAAACATTCCTCCACCAAGTTTACGAAGAAAACTAGCTGCGAAAAAATTGTGGCAGAAATATCAACTTAATGAAGACTTCATCATCTGGCAAGACCTCCATGACCAAAATAATAAATTAAAATCAAGAAATCCTTTTTGGCTATTAGTAAACAGTATCGAACATTTCTCAATAGATGAAGATTGGAAAAGAATTTGGTTAAGTGAGAACGTTTTTAACCGAGGTTTAGTAGAAGATCCAACAAAACCACTACCTGGATTCAAACATCCTAGAAATATCTGGTGTAAATTGAACCGTCTACGCACTGGTCATAGACGCTATAATTCCACTCTCCTTAAATGGGCTGTTGTAGAAAGCCCATTATGCTCTTGCAATATAGCCGAAGAAACTATTGAACATTTAGTCAATGAATGTCATCTTACAAGATTTGCTGGCGGTTTTCAAGAATTACATGAATTGACACAAAATGCCATTGAATGGCTCATACAAATCAAGAGTCTTTGAATATACAGCAAGTAGTTCTGATTAAGGTTTTTTTTTCTGCGGTTTTTTCCCTTAATCTCCAACACGAATGTGAGAACTGACACCCTTTAAAAACTTTTCGCAGATACAATATTTAGAAGAGTGTTTTCTCTATAGAACGAATTCTTTAAATTTAATGACTATATTATTGTTAATAACATATATTGTACTACTACTATTTTCATACGAATATATATATATATATATATATATATATATATAATGTTTACATTAGATAGAGGTTAACTGTCTTGTTTATAGTAATTTTCTTCTTCTTTTTTTTACTGAACCTTGATTACAAAGTTGATTTATACTAAGTATGCAAATATTCAAGTAATGTTATGTGTTTTGTCAGTTGTTTCGTTTTTAAATAACTTGTTTTAATTAATTTTTATATAAAATTGAAATCGATTTTAAAGAAAGGGGATTTTGATAAGAGGTGTACACCTTTGTTTTTACGTTTTTAATACTTGGTACTTTTAATTCTTTTACCATCGACTTTTTGTTTAAATTGTGAAGTATTTTTTGTGGTCTCTTGTTGGGTGTTATAACAATAAAACACTAGTTTATATGTTCTCCCTTTATTGGGAATAATGTTTCACATGGTTTGTGGTTTAATTTAAACACATTCTTTTGTAAGTACCAAATATACTAATTATTATGACAATAAAAATAAATCCTATTGTAGGCGCTGATGAAGGTAACAATCAGTTACCGAAAATTTCGCATTTAAGAATAAAAGTTTCATTCTGAATGGCAGTTTAACATCTTTTGCCCATTTGACGTTTCCCGAGTGTTATTCCATTCCTATTAATACCACGTCGTGAATTATCTACCTATATATATATATATATATATATATATATATATATATATATATATATATATATATATATATATATATATATATAAGAAAGCAGGAGTGGTAAGCGGGTCACTAGTAAATAATAAACTTCGCTGATAACTATTAGGGAAGACCCGGGACTGAGGAAGCAATGAAAGTCAGATGCTTCAAAGTGAGTGCTTTTTATTTACGTCGAGCTTTCGCCTATCGGTTATAGGCTTCATTAGGACTAAACTACAATGGAATAACATTCTTTACATTTGATGTTAAATACAGAAAAAATCACCTTACCGAAATAGCAGCACGTGGCTCAGCGGTGAATAGTACCTAAGAACAAGACTGAAACATTTGTGTTCAGGTAAGGAAACTAGACCTGAGTTGTTAAACATCTTACACTAATAAAACTCTCTTTAGTCGATTTGAGTCGAAATATAATAAATTCGATGTTGATTCTTAATTTAAAAGTGAAATTTCCGTTGAATCTTTGCTACGTATCGTTGCGACAAACAACCACTCAACTGTCACCTGTTGAGTTGACATCTGTCACCTCGTCTTCTGTTTAATTCAGAACGCGGGAAAATTATAAATTTGAATTTCTGATTCAAATCAACCTAACTATTTTATTTACAGGTAAAGGGCTGTCCTTGTTCGGATGCCAGTATACAATTTGGAATAAAATTATTTTAAAAAGTAAGTATAATAAAAAGTTAAAACAGGATTAAAATTTGAAGTTATGTACAGTAACAGGTAAGTGAAAATATCTTTAAATAACATTAATTATTTGTTTTTAGGTTCTAAAAGACACAAACCTAGACATTTGATGTTAGAATGTAAAAGGGGGAGAGGATGATTAAAACGAATTAAAATGTTTATAAAGGATTGTCGCTTACGTAGGACTGAGGTAGTTTTTTACGTTTAGTGAAATTTTGTTTCAATAAAAACGTATATATCGAACTTAAATTTTCTATATCTTTTTTATGGTTTACGGAGTTGGCACAATTATTAATGTAACACATTTCTAGGATTTTTCGTTGGAAATTTTTCTCAGATTTGTCTAAGATTACGACCTCGTCGTAAAGGACCTTATGTTTGGTCTCATGTACGTGGATGCTGAGGCTGGTGGCTGTAGGTTTGCGATTACAATCACTTTTGTGAAGAGTTAGCCTTTTACTCAGTCTTTGGCTAGTTTGACCTATATATAATTGACCACATTCACACGGTAAACCATAAATTACATTACAGCACTTAGTTATTGGGGTGCGATCTTTAAGATTTGAATAGAATAAATTAAGTTTTTTTTTGTTATAACTTGCTATTTTAACGTTAAAACTACTGAACAGTCTTGTAAGAGGCTTCGTTAAATTATGAATATAAGGTAAAGTTCCATATTTAATATTGATGTCTGTGTTTGTGTTATTTTGATTGTTAACATTATTCACTTCATTATTTGAATATAACAATTTGTTCAACAACTTTTTTGGATAACTATTACTGATTAAGATGTCAAATAACAATTTTAAGTTCTTTTCTTTGAATGTTGGATGTGAAATATTTACTATTCTATTTTTCATTCCTATAACAGTATTGATTTTCTGTTTTAGGGGGTGATAGGAGTTAAAAGGAATGAATCTTCCTGAATTCGGGCCTTTTCGGTACCAATCCAGACAGATTACATTATTCTCTGTTCTAACCACCCTCGTATCAAGAAACGGTACCGATGATTCGGCCTCTTCCTCTTCAGTAAATTGTAAGTGTGTGTTATATGAATTAAATACATTAAGTGTATTTTGTACCTCATCACGTGGGACTGCTGTAATTAAGTCATCAACATATTGATATAAGAATGGAAATTGAAACTGTACATTCTGATGTACAAAATACAGTAATTTATTCATAACTATTTCAGCTAGTATTGGGGAAGCAGCCCCTCCCATCGGTAAACCCATCTTTTGTTTGTAAAACTTATCTTGGAATGAAAAGTAAGTATGATTATACAAAAAAACAATAATATCTAAAAACATTTTTTTAGATATATTACAAGTTGGTTGAATCAAATCAAAATGTTCTTCCATTATCGAAGTCATTAAAACCACAGGTATATTCGTGAACAATGAAACTACATCAAAAGAAACTACAGTGAAGCCATCTGGTGTTGTAATATTATTAATTTTTGAAGCGAAATCAAATGTATCCTTAATCCTAAACTTATTAAAATTCTCAAAGGAGATAGACAGAATATCGGCTATCATTTTTGCCAAAGGTTGTGTGGAGGCTCTAACACAGGAGACTATTGGCCTTAAGGGCACTTCTGGTTTGTGAACTTTTGGCAACCCGTAATACTTTGGGCAAATCCCATTATAGGTGGTAATAGATTTTGCAACTTGCTCGGAGATGTGTCGTCCTTCTTTGAGTCTTTTAACAAGTTTGTTACAGTTGTTTTCCATTAAAGTCGTAGGGTCCCTATTAATCAACTCATACGTAGTGTTATCATTAAGTAGATCAAATGATTTTTCTATATAACTAGCTTTTTCCATTAAGACCGTGACATTACCTTTGTCCGATTTGGTAATCAATAAATTCGGATTGTTTTTTAGAAAGGTTCTAGTGATATTCTCAATTCTCGCTGAAGGAGACCTCAAATTTTTATTAAATTGTATATAGTTTGTAATGCAATTTGTAGCTTGGCTTCTAATTAAATTTTGGTGTTGTTCGGGGATCCAAGAAATGATATTTTCTAATTCACTGACAAGTTTAAAGATATCCACGTCTCTAGGAGTTGATGGTAAACTAAATTTTGGACCAAGAGCTAAAAACCCGACTATTTCTTTAGGGATTTAAGTGTTAGAGAAGTTTTTTACCCATTTTTCATTGTTACTATTAAAAATGTCATTTTTATTTTTGATTAAGTGTTGTAATTTATTAATGTTGTTATTTTTTATTTTATTAAAGATTCTATTAAAGGCATTATGTTGTTTGAATAAAAACTCATCAAGAATATCGTACGGTAATAATTCTTGTAGTCTATGTATGATTTGATTGATATTGGACTCTAATTTAGAAATGTACAAATTTGTGTCTCTTATAGTTATTTGTTGAAGTCTATTATTTACCTGTTGTGTTAATCCTTCGATTTTTTGTACGTTGTGTGTTCCTAGATGTTGTGGTAATGTCCAAATTGTTCGGGTGTTGTCTTTGATAAATTTAGGTGTAACGTCATTTCTTCTGCACTCAAGCAAGAAGATCCTTCTGTTTACCTGGTGGGCCAATTTTCGTTGTGTATTGGCTAGTTCTTTCATGAGTTTCATAGCGTCTGTTCCATATCTCGTTCTGATTATTATTTACTAGTGACCCGCTTACTACTCCTGCTTTCTTTTATAGATATTACTAAATATAATGGGAACATTTTACGACATAATCAGAACGAGATATGGAACAGACGCTATGAAACTCATGAAAGAACTAGCCAATACACAACGAAAATTGACCCACCAGGTAAACAGAAGGATCTTCTTGCTTGAGTGCAGAAGAAATGACGTTACACCTAAATTTATCAAAGACAACACCCGAACAATTTGGACATTACCACAAAATCTAGGAACACACAACGTACAAAAAATCGAAGGATTAACACAACAGGTAAATAATAGACTTCAACAAATAACTATAAGAGACACAAATTTGTACATTTCTAAATTAGAGTCCAATATCAATCAATTCATACATAGACTACAAGAATTATTACCGTACGATATTCTTGATGAGTTTTTATTCAAACAACATAATGCCTTTAATAGAATCTTTAATAAAATAAAAAATAACAATAACAAATATTGATTACCAAATCGGACAAAGGTAATGTCACGGTCTTAATGGAAAAAGCTAGTTATATAGAAAAATCATTTGATCTACTTAATGATAACACTACGTATTAGTTGATTAATAGGGACCCTACGACTTTAATGGAAAACAACTGTAAAAAACTTGTTAAAAGACTCAAAGAAGGACAACACATCTTCGAGCAAGTTGCAAAATCTATTACCACCTATAATGGGATTTGCCCAAAGTATTACGGGTTGCCAAAAGTTCACAAACCAGAAGTGCCCTTAAGGCCAATAGTCTCCTGTGTTAGAGCCTCCACACAACCTTTGGCAAAAATGATAGCCGATATTCTGTCTATCTCCTTTGAGAATTTTAATAAGTTTAGGATTAAGGATACATTTGATTTCGCTTCAAAAATTAATAATATTACAATACCAGATGGCTTCACTGTAGTTTCTTTTGATGTAGTTTCATTGTTCACGAATATACCTGTGGTTTTAATAACTTCGATAATGGAAGAACATTTTGATTTGATTCAACCAAATTGTAATATATCTAAAAAAATGTTTTTAGATATTATTGTTTTTTTGTATAATCATACTTACTTTTCATTCCAAGATAAGTTTTACAAACAAAAGATGGGTTTACCGATGGGAGGGGCTGCTTCCACAATACTAGCTGAAAAAGTTATGAATAAATTACTGTATTTTGTACATCAGAATGTACAGTTTCAATTTCCATTCTTATATCAATATGTTGATGACTTAATTACAGCAGTCCCACGTGATGAGGTACAAAATACACTTAATGTATTTAATTCATTTAACACGCACTTACAATTTACTGTAGAGGAAGAGGCCGACTCATCGGTACCGTTTCTTGATACGAGGGTGGTTAGAACAGAGAATAATGTAATCTGTCTGGATTGGTACCAAAAAGGCACGAATTCAGGAGGATTCATTCCTTTTAACTCCTATCACCCCCTAAAACAGAAAATCAATACAGTTATAGGAATGAAAAATAGAATAGTAAATATTTCACATCCAACATTCAAAGAAAAGAACTTAAAATTGTTATTTGACATCTTAATCAGTAATAGTTATCCAAAAAAGTTGTTGAACAAATTGTTATATTCAAATAATGAAGTGAATAATGTTAACAATCAAAATAACTCAAACACAGACATCTATATTAAATATGGAACTTTACCTTATATTCATAATTTAACGAAGCCTCTTACAAGACTGTTCAGTAGTTTTAACGTTAAAATAGCAAGTTATAACAACAAAAAACTTAATTTATTCTATTCAAATCTCAAAGATCGCACCCCAATAACTAAGTGCTGTAATGTAATTTATGGTTTACCGTGTGAATGTGGTCAATTATATATAGGTCAAACTAGCCAAAGACTGAGTAAAAGGCTAACTCTTTACAAAAGTGATTGTAATCGCAAACCTACAGCCACCAGCCTCAGCATCCACGTACATGAGACCAAACATAACGTCCTTTACGACGAGGTCGTAATCTTAGACAAATCTAAAAAAATTTCCAACGAAAAATCCTAGAAATGTGTTACATTAATAATTGTGCCAACTCCGTAAACCATAAAAAAGATATAGAAAATTTAAGTTCGATATATACGTTTTTATTAAAACAAAATTTCACTAAACGTAAAAAACTACCTCAGTCCTACGTAAGCGACAATCCTTTATAAACATTTTAATTCGTTTTAATCATCCTCTCCCCCTTTTACATTCTAACATCAAATGTCTAGGTTTGTGTCTTTTAGAACCTAAAAACAAAATAATTAATGTTATTTAAAGATATTTTCACTTACCTGTTACTGTACATAACTTTAAATTTTAATCCTAATTTAACTTTTTATTATACTTACTTTTTAAAATAATTTTATTCCAAATTGTACCTATACTGGCATCCGAACAAGGACAGCCCTTTACCTGTAAATAAAACAGTTAGGTTGATTTGAATCAGAAATTCAAATGTATAATTTTCCCGCGTTCTGAATTAAACAGAAGACGAGGTGACAGATGTCAACTCAACAGGTGACAGTTGAGTGGTTGTTTGTCGCAACGATACGTAGCAAAGATTCAACGGAAATTTCACTTTTAAATAAAGAATCAACATCGAATTTATTATATTTTGACTCAAATCGACTTAAGAGAGTTTTATTAGTGTAAGATGTTTAACAACTCAGGTCTAGTTTATTTACCTGAACACAAATGTTTCAGTCTTGTTCTTACTATTCACCGCTGAGCCACGTGTTGCTATTTCGGTAAGGTGATTTTTCCTGTATTTAACATCAAATGTAAAGAAGCCTATAACCGATAGGCGAAAGCTCGACGTAAATAAAAAGCACTCACTTTGAAGCATCTGACTTTCATTGCTTCCTCAGTCCCGGGTCTTCCCTAATAGTTATCAGCGAAGTTTTATATATATATATATATATATATATATATATATATATATATATATATCTACTCCATCCTAACAAAGCACCATTAATACTTCTGCTGGTATCCTATCCTCTCCCTCCGCCTTTCCATCTTCTTCAAAGCACTCTTTACTTCCTCCCTAGACACCTCTCACCATTCCAAAATTTGCAATACAATTATGAAATATATCTAAGTCCTTTTCCTTGTTCAGCAGATTCTCGTAATATACCTTTCATCTTCCTTTCATAATCTCATATGTTTGTTCTTAGTTTGTCGGATGTCAGTTGTCTTTCGAAGCTTAATTTTAATCTTTAGCTATATTAATTCCCTTTCTCCTTTATAGCTTACAAAGTTCTCAAAGGCCTTTTCCATTTGCCTTTGTACTCTTTGTTACCTCATATTTTTCATTATCATTTACCCTCCCAGATGAATCCCACTTCTTCTTTGCCACCTTTTTCGCTTTCACTATTTCCTGTGCTTCCTCATTCCACCACTACGCCTTTTCGTGTGTACCTTAACTTACATAACTATAAATAGGTAAATAATACCAATGTTTTAAAAGAAAATTAAATTATCATTTTTTGTATTTTCTGGTCTTATTATTTACCTTTCTTATCGTTTAAACCGTTCCTGAATTTCAAGTCCCACCATTCTTTGGTTTTAGTATTTTTTTTATCAATATTTATTTCAAGATCAAAATTTGCCAAATCGGTCAAGTGATCTTCGAGTTTTAGCGAAAAAAAAAACAACAGTAATTGATTTTGCTCATTTTTTCTATTGTCGTGTAAATTCTTTACGTTATTGCTGCTTCTTCGCTATTTTCTGTTCTTCTAAAGTTCACTTCTTCCTAGTTGATTATGTTCTATAGTAAAATGTGTTCTTGTTTGATTGAACCGATTCTGGTCTCTTATTGAAGATTGTCCTCTACATCCTCCTCTACCTCGATAATTGGAGCAGGTGTGTATGTTTGATATAAAAGTGGCTGTTTTTATTTGTTCTAGCTTCTCAATTGTACTTACCATTGCCTTTTTTCTTTTGTTCTTCAGCTCGTAATTAATATTTGCCAATATTTAAAAATAGTTTATCTTCTGATAAATTTTCTAGTAGGGTAATCACGGTTTCAAATAATTTTGGCAATGCAATAAGTAGCTTACATATTATATCGGCCTCTTTAATCAGCACCTGTAACATTAACGCCCTAGAATTCCATCAAATTGTGTTAAGAATTCTTCCAAACCTTTCATTCGTCATCTTTATAGAAACTAATTTTTTTCGTAATAACAACTGATCCGGCAACCCAGTCTTCCCATGACGATCTTCAAGTCTACTTACTATACGCAGTCGCCTTTTCTCTTACTAAATTAATTTGCGTATTATCTATATAAAGATTGTACAATCAACGATTTACATCGATTGTTCTTCTTACATGCTACCACTTAACTTCTTTTCTATGAACCTTTCGGGAATAAATTGTAATAAAATTTGCTACTTTATTTTTACCCAAAATAACTTATATCCTAAACTACCAAGTATAGTAATTAATACGATCTAGCGGTTCTAAATTTAACGTATTTTTAACGATGGCCATTTTTAACTTCCCGCTGAAAAAAATTAAAAATTTTTTTAAAATCGGGAAGTTATTGGTTTCACCCCGTTTTTCGAAAATCGAGTTTTCATCGGATCTCAACGTTTTGAGGTCTTAGGAACCTCCCCTGACTATTTTTACGAGGGTGTCTGTTTGTCTGTATGTACGTGTGGATGTGTGTGTGTGTGTGTGTGTGTGTGGATGTATGAAAACCTCTTATAAGTTTTGAACGGCTTGACCGATCGGACTGAAATAAAAAGCATTCCAAAGATTTCTATCTAACTTAGATTCCCTGTAAGTTTAAACCGATTCGAGCCTGTAGATTTCGAGAAATTTCAAAATAACCGAAAAAAACAATTGGTAAAAATGATGTTTTTTGGGCATATCTTTTTGGCTATTGCATCGATCAATTTAATAACCTAATCAGCTCTCAAGCTTAAAAAGCCACGTCGAATGCCGTTTTGAAAATTAAAATCGGTTGATTCGTTCGTGAGATATCGTTGTCGAAAATTTTCAAGAAAAGTGTTTTTTTTTCAATAACTTAAAGATTTTTTGACTAACCGATTTTGCACTCCCGGTAACGTTTTTAGGTCTCAAAAAACTGCGTCGAATGCCATCTTGAACATCAAAATCGAATAAGGCGTTAAAAAGTTATGGCTTTTTAAACATTTCAAAAAAAGTCAAAAACGTCAAAATACGTCACGTTACTATAGCTTTGCGGTTAAAACTAGCGGAAAGTTGCAAGGATGGCCTTTAAGGTCAACCTCTTTTTGAATTTTTTTCTACAATACCACGTGTTTTTTTATTTTGCAGCATACCTATGGGTCCATAACGTTTTGTTTATTTTAATGGATATTGTAAGGATAAACTATTTTCTTGTATAGAAGAATTTATAGATGAGGCATATATTAATAATTAATAAAAATTGAGGACAACAATGAAAATCATCTAAAGAAATTTCATTTGCAAATTATTACCTCCTGTACAACATCAGTGTCATTTTTCTTTAGGTTTTTTATATTAAGTTTTAGTAAACCGAAACAAATTTAAAAAATTTTTAAGGAATCAATAATCATTTACCGTATTCTTTGTAGTTTGTTTGTTTGTTTGTTTGTTTGTTTATTGATCCTTTTAAGACATTTACAAATTTATAGGACACGAAAATAATAATAAATAACATACATTAGGAAGTACAAACAATCTTAAATGCATAATAAAAAATAAAAATTTCATTTCAGAGAGACTATAACAGTATATTTTGTTGGTTAATCCTTTCACTATTTGGGTCGCCAAATTATATATCTATTAACTTCCTAATCTTGTCTTCTCCGTTTCTCATTATTAAGTTATTAATATACCAAAGTAGTAGATGCTCTACTGAAAAGTTCGTATCTAGCTGTCTATAAATTCTATTGTTGTACAATTTGTTGACGTAGAAAGGGTTTACCACAGAATGAAGGATAGCGTATTGAACAATTCAATTTTCTTTCAATCAAATTGCGTTCAAGACATATTGGACCATAAATAAAATCTAATAATCTGACTGTCGATGCCCTGATAACGTTTACGTATTTTGTTTTCTGCCACTCAGATAGCTGTTTCCCCAAGGTTTTTTTCCGAAATCAACAGTTAATTGTTGGAAAGATTAAAAAAGATTATGACTTAGTTAAAGGAGAAATTTAAAGGTGTGTAAATATAAAATGAAGACATAAAATTAACGGTTAAAACAGAAACAGAAATTAGCAAGAAAAGGTTATTACAGGGTTATAGTCTATAGTAGAGATGTTATGGCTTATATAAGAGGTATATCGGGGGCTGAAAGATTCAGACAAATACAAAACTCATTTTACATTTTTTGCGTAATTATTTCGAGCAGATTTTCGATAATTTTAGCCAGTCTGGGGCGGTAATTTCAATGATAAATTGAATTCTGATGTCTGTTTATGTTAATTTATATTTTCCATTCAGATTTCTTGTTCCGCTGATTTGGATTCTGGTTTTAGAATTTTTGGTGTGTAAAACTCATTATTAAAATAAAACTTGGAAGGAAAAAGCTTATTAAATCGAATAAAATATTATTTAAACGAATACCGCAATTTCTTACTGGGAAGATGTAATTTTTATCACAAAATAATTCTCTTTTCTGTTATAAAGAACAACAAACCCTTCACATTCATTTCAGCCATTAGATATAGGTATACTCTCTGATAAATACTGATAAAGGTATAAATGGCTGCCAACGGTATTTCATACGAGTTTATTTTCAGGACTCGGAACATATTGTCTCTTTTTACGTGCATTATACTCGCTACTCTTTTCAGCGCTTTTCTACCACTTCTTTTATTCAAATTGAAATACACTCTTTTCAGCAATGCATTTGAATATGGAAGAAAGTTTCTTCCTGCGATCAAAATAAATTGACACGAATGTCAGTTTTTTTAACAATAGGTGTTATGTATACACTTTAATAAATGTTTTTGAATAAAAAAAAAATAGCAGTTGAAGTTTAATTTGCAAACTTGGGTTTGATTTTTGTAATTATCATCTATGTTTACAATTATCCAAAACAGGTAAATTAACCTATCTTGATAATATTTTTATTCTTAATGTTGCCATCGAGGCATTTTTTAAAAGTAATGATTCTTACGTAGTTATTTGTCGACAATTCTGCTCACACTTCGGTATTCGACGTTTTTAATTCGATCCTGGGTGCAGAGATTCTGGGCAACTGCTTCGGCTATAAACAATCGACGGTCAGGGCCCAGTCAGTCTTCAAGGACTCCTGAGAACATTAAACTAGTTAAGAATTGCTTACGTAAAAATCCACAACTGTCAATTTAGAAAAGAGTGACCTCAATGGCAGTAGCTGGAGCGATTATTTATGAAATTAAAAAAAAAGATCCAAAGTTCCATCCCTTTAAAATTCAAATCATTCAAAAATAATTGAGAGAATGTAAATTTGTTTTACGCAACAAAATTTGTGAAACGATGTTGGGGCGTTTTTGCAGCGTAAATCCGATATTTTCGATTGATGATGCTCATTTTCACTTAATCGGCCACGTCAATAAGGAAAACTGCGGTTACTGGGCTTCAAGAATCAGCAACCCTTAACTGAAACACCAAAAACCATTGTATTGCCCCAGAGTAACTCATTGGTGTGCCTTATACATACACAGAGGATGGTGCGACTACACACACAGCCAGGGCTTCAATGACTTTGCTTGGAGAATTTTTCTCCCGAAAATTGATTAGTTGCTTTGGGGACATACCGTGGCCACCGATGTCACCAGACTTATCCCCAATGGATTTTTTTCTTTGGGGCTACCTTTGATAGAGAGTTTAAATAACAACCCTCGAACTATTGTGATTTTAAAAGAAAATAATTTGCCGTGAAGTCAGCTCAATCGATCCATTGGGTATATTCAAATATACGTCGGTATTAACAATCTAATTATATCAAAAAAACGAGACAATAAAGTATTAGTTGACCAAATATACATGTGAAAAACAACAAATTACTTGATCGTGATTACTTAACATCACTTGGAATCACGCTCTGACGAATTATTTGACGATACATACCTACATATAACGTGGCGTTACATGATGACTGTTAGGTGGCACGTTCATATACGAGTCAGCTAACCAACCGCGTTCTCCTGTATAAGCAAGTTATGCTACCACTAATTAAAATGAAGTGGAATTTGGAATAGTTTGAAATTATTTCTCATTTATTTTTTTAAACCCGGATATTCCTTGTGCAAAACATCCTGTATATCTGTATTGCGGTCTGTTTCACAGACTCACAGAGACAGTGCTGTGTACCTAGGATTTAATTTGTTTATTTATTGAATATATAATGAAAAATAAGCATAAAGTATTTATATCTTGCATAAAAAAATATATAATGATCTTGATGTTTAATCAAGAAAATTCTTTCATGTTTTCAATGTTTTATGTAAATTTCAGTGAATAAAGATTATTTTTAATGTCTGGCAAAATGGATATACACTGCTGGACCACTGCAAAAATGATTCAATGACTTAAAAATTGATATTAATTAAAGCAATTTTGGTTTTTGTAAAAAAATTATTTTACTTAAAAAAAAATTGTGTTTCCTTTAACAATAAAGTGAGGAACTGATTGTTAGGTCCCCACTTCATCGGCACCACTACGCCTATCAGCCAGGGAAATCCACAGAAACCGCGCTGCGCGTCTTGTATGACAAGATAGAATCAGCGCTGGATCGAAAAGAAGTGGCTCTGGCCGTCTTCCTAGATGTCCAGGGTGCCTTTGATAATACTTCTATCGATGCCATAGTCGGTTCCCTTGAAGGGCTAGACTCTGCCACTACTGGGTGGATAGTGACCTTTCTGAGAGGGCGACTTATCACTGCCGACTTGTTTGGCGCCTCGAGGGAGGTGTTGGCCACTAGGGGCTGCCCGCAGGGGGGAGTCATCTCTCCTCGGTTGTGGAACCTCGCGTCTGACCCTTTGCTTTGGGGGCTCAATGCGTCGGGAATATATGCCCAGGCCTATGCTGACGATTTCGTCATCTTGGTCCGAGGCTTTTGTGTGACCACTATGACGGAGCTGCTCAATGGAGCTCGTAGAACGCTGGTGCAGGAGTCGACATCTTACGGTCAACCCTGCCAAAACGGTAGTCGTACCTTTCACACGCAGGTATAAGCTGGCAGGCTTAACGCCACCCAGAATCTTCGGTGAAAGAATAACAATTGCCGAGGAGGTAAAGTTCCTAGGCGTCCATCTGGACAAGAGACTTACCTAGAATCGGCATTTAGAATACACTATAGACAAGTACAGGCGTGTTCTAAACATGCTTAGGCGATCTGTGGGGAAGACGTGGGGACTCTCACCCAATGTCGTCCGATGGATATACCTGGCGGTTGTCAGACCCATTGTCTCCTACGGATCATGCGTATGGTGGAACAAGGTTGAGCAATCAACTGTTCAGAGGAAACTGGACTCGCTTCAGAGGCTTGCATGCCTGCAGATCTCTGGGGCTATGAGGACAGCCCCTACAGCGGCACTGGAAGTTATCCTGGGCTTGCCACCTCTCAATGTTTACATCAAAGGGGAGGAGATGTCGGGAGCTTACAGGCTGAAAGTTAACGGGTGTGATGATGATGGTTTGCATCATCATCGCACACTGTTCACCGGAGATTGTCAGGTCCTGTTGACAGGCTTGCCAACTGACCAGATGATCCCCTGTTACAACTTTGAGAGTCGATACCATGTTCGGCTGAGAGACAGAGCTGAGTGGACTGTGGACGGCTCTCAAACAATTTTTGACGATGCAGGGATCAAGTATTTTACCGGTGCAGGGGTCTGTGGTCCACGCAACTTTAGGCAGCACTTCAGCTTGGGAACTTTCTTCTTAGACAGCCAGGCTGCACTGCTGGCCTTAAAACAATTCCGGGTTAGTTCCAAGCTGATCTGGGAGTGCATACAAAACCTTAATGAACTGGCTAGACAAAACAGTGTCTTCTTGGAGTGGATACCAGAGCATAAAGGTTTTGAAGGAAATGAAACCGCGGATTCAGACTACACCTTCGGAGGATGGGGATTCTGACACAGGAACCCACCTGGTGCCGACTGTGTGACATGGACGATGAGACGGCAACTCACATTCTATTCGAGTGTGAGGCCTTGGACTATAAACGGTTCCTCATCTTCGGTGACACGAATCCTGAATCCTATCACCACCTTGAGGAGCTGGTCACGGGACTCAAATCTCTTATAAAGGGAACTGCCCTGTGGCAACAGTAACTCAAGGAATTTAAGACACCTGGATTCTAGCCTACCTGAGGATCAGCGGGATGCTGATTTTCAGCTAAACAAACTAGAGTCCTGCAAGCACGGGTGCATGAAAGGACTCTTGGTGCCGAACCTGGTCACAATATTCCCACAGGAAGCAGTGCTCAAACATGGGGCTCCATAGGTGAGACCATGCCAGGTTACTTAGATTAAATTAAATTAGATTAACAATAAAACACAAATAGAAAAAATATTCGATAAAGTTTATTGAACTGACAAGACCATTGTAATTACAACCCTAATACATCAAAGTGTTAGAATTTTGATACTTCACCAAATTGCTAAACATCGGTTAGACATACTCTCTATGAAATGATTTATTTAATCGTTTGGGATAAGAGCACGTACTTCTTCTAAACCGACAGCAAGCTCATGTAAGTTGTTTGGATGGTGCATTCGTCTACCAGCCAACGTAAGGAATATCTATCTTTCTATTTACTTATACATGTTTAATAGCATCAGGTGAGCAAGCTGGCCATGCCATTCTTTAAATATTGTGTGATTTAAATATTTCATTCAACAATGACAGCTCGATGAGGAACGTATCGTATTTAAGTAACAAATTAACGGATAAAAATGATAAGCTCTGTGTGGTCATTATAAATGATCCTACTCCGCACTGTAATGCTGCCCCCACCAAAAGCGATATTTAAGGCGACGTTCCTGTAATCAAAACGTTTACCAGGTCTTCTCTACACTAGCCTTGTTTATCTCAATAACATATTTTTAATATTGAATTGTCTGGGATCAAATATAGTCTCCATTCATCTAACTCCCAATTCACTTGCTCTCGAGACCACTATGTACAAACTACTCTTTGATCCTGATTTAATGTTGGACATCTAGCAGGTCTCCTCGCTTTTAAATTTTCTTAGCCGTCTTTTAACCGTACGGAAGAAAATAACAATATCTATAGACGAACGTAAGGCGTTATTAATTTGGATAGAACTGTAAGTTGGATTTCGACTCGCAGTAATTAGAATGTAATTAGCCTAAGCTGGCGTAGCAAACTCCAACATGTGTGAAACGTACGCTACGGGTATTATTAAATCTTTATAAGGCTCTACTAAAAACACCATGAGAAACGTTAAAGGTTCTTGCAAATTTTTCTGTTGGTGCCATATTGTTATGCAACTTACGAAGTGCTACCTATAGGAAATCTTAACTTAAACGATTATTTATTATTAGGCATTTGAGAGCACCGTAGCCTTATTACCGATATCATAAGTAAAACTGGTAAAATGTATTAGCACGAGTATCTGAATTTCACAACTTTTGATTTTTTTGTTAAAACTGATATATTTTGCAAATCAAATTTATACTCACGGGTAAAAAAAAATAAGATCGATTAGAATATTACAAAATAATCTCAATTACTTAAAAAAACATCCGGAACAGAATGAAAAAACAGACAAAACCTCTTAAAAATTACTTTAAATTGATTTTCATTACAACCATTTAATAAGAAGTTAATGTGGCCAATTTGAAATGGCAAAAGACCTTGTCTGCCTTTCTTAAGCTTTAGGGAATAATTTCACCATCAATTAGCGAAAATTGAGGGTTCGCGTAAACCAATTAGCGACCTATTCTTCAATTACGCATTTTGTATATTCTGTTATTAAACTCAGGGATGGGTTTAGGGATTAAAGGGCACGAATCAGATCACTGTAAAATACCTCAACCTTTTCAATTTTGTTACCTTTATATATCTTAATATATATAAATTACGTGTCACGTTGTTTGTCCGCAATGGACTCCTAAACTACTAAACCGATTTTAATAAAATTTGCACACCGTGTGCAGTTTGATCCAACTTGAAAGATAGGATAGCTTACATTTTAATTTATAGTCGCAATATTATTTTATTGAAAATTATTTGTTTATTGAATTGTTATTATATTACATATGATATTATCATTTTGAAAGTCTTCATGTAAGGTCTTGGTAGCTAATTTGGATCAGCGGCTGATTATGACATTTCGGTTGGGTTATCGTAATGGGATCGATTACGCCAGAGGGAAGTTTTTTTTGTTTTTTTTGAGAGAAGTTATACTTCTATTCATAGGGTCAACGATTACAATCACCTGCAAACGGTTGTAATCGTTTACCATTTGCCCTCGGACACGATTCGTGTAATCGGGTTTGTAATCAAGTGTGTTTACAAGTTCCTACACAGAGACAATATAATATATTTTTGTACAACTGTCATTAAAAGTGACACTTTTAATGATAGCAAACAATGTTAAAATTGATTGTTTACATGGCAGCGTGTTAAAAATACTTTTAACACGCTTCAGTTTACTTTTAACACGGTTTAGTTTACTTTTAACACGGTTTAGTTTATTGTCATTGCAAATTCGCCCATTTCATTATCAAAATAGGGCAGTTGTACAACAAACATTGTATGGTATTTGTGTTAAAAGTGATTTTATTTTGTTCGTGAAATTGTTCAATTCGTTCCGCTCATTTCACAAACTTTTTCACTCACAAAATAAAACGTCACTTTTAACACTCATATCATAAATAACTATTACATTTTTTTCATCACATTAATTAATTTTTTATATCAAAATAACAATAATTTATCATTGCACGCTATATCTTTTGTAAACAATACAAACGAAAAAGGCAGCTAAAAAAATTCGTTGACAGTAAGTAATAATCTAATCGTGTCCGAGAGCCATATTCTGCGATCAGTATACAATCGCTTTTAGGCGATTGTAATCGTTGACTTAGTCAGAACATACCCATACACTCGGTGGAAAAGATTTGTGTACAATTAAATGGGAAAAATCATTACATATGTAATGGTGTGAGTAAGAGAGATACAAAAACACTTATAACGTATATTAGTCGGTAGAAACAAAGAAGCAATATTTATCGCATGTTATTAGTCATAACTATAAATCCTTTGAATACCGTTTCAACATTCAGTACATTGAAAAGGGATAGATATACAAAAAACAGTCTGAACTAATTTATGAATATGATAGTGACGGACCACATGATTATTTGACAGATTATTTTATAAGTCACGTAAGTTAACATATAAGTTTAGTATTTTATATTAATAATATTAATAAATTCAGTAGTGAGTATTGTATTGTAGTCTTAAATACCGTCACATGGTTACAGTATATCCTGCACTATGCTTTTGAGATTGTTGGCTACATAAACAGAGTTTTTACGAGTAGTCGAGGAAATAAAGTAGGTACCAAAACCTCCGATCGCAATGCGTTTTTTTGCATTAGATTCGTTAAAGTATCAGGAAATTTGTCGCTATCCCTACTAATATTATAAATGTGAATGTAAGTTTGTTTGTTACGCTTTCACGCGAAAACTAATCACCCGATCATCATGAAACTTTGTACATATATTCTTGGAGGTATTAGAATTAAAATAGGATACTTTTTAATAAAAAAATATTATTATTTATTACGAAAAATAAAAGATTTGTTTGTCAAAAAATCTTAAAAAAGTGACTCTTACTAAATTAAGAATTATGACGCCACAGTAAGGTGGCGCAGTTGAGATGGTATAAATTTACATTAGCAATTCTTGCGTAATTAAGTACTAAGTTAATATATAATATATCTAATCGATAATTTACAAAACCGTAAAAATTTGGAAAAATGGTAAAAAACATCAGTAGGCGGTACGAAGTTCGCCGGGTCAGCTAGTATATATATATACTGAAAAATGAAATTAAATTATGCAAAATTCCAAAGCTTTGCACTCTACCCTAGGATCAAGAAAATGCTGTTTAATCATTTTGTATTTAATTTTAAATATTATATATATCATAGAATCATATTTCATCTCAATATATATATATATATATATATATATATATATATATATATATATATATATATAGTGTTTTGAATAATTATGAAGAAGAGAAAAATTAGTTAATCGTATACAAAATAGATAATGTTTTAAAAATGATTAAATATGTAGATACAAGAATACACGAATAAAAGAGAAAATAAAACAATGTTCGAACAAAGTTTTGTCAGTGTTGATCTTATTATGTTAATGAATAATTTTCTTTGAAATTGTTAAACTTATGAATTTTTTTTATTAACACGTTAAACCTACCTAAATCTCACAAACGTAATCAGTAGCAACTCTCAAAATGTATTTATATTAAAATAATTCTTTAGTGCGAATTTTACGCAAGAAAGATGCATAAATAAACAGAATATTTAATTTCATATTAAAGTTTTAGAAGTAAATTTTTCTTTCCTGTTATTATGCATTATTACAAGGCTCAAGGCAATTTGTATAATGTACTTACATTTAAGTAAACTTACAATCGTAAATGAAAAATTTTATTATATAGCAAAATTTTATAATCTATCTACTAGTTTATGTATAAGTATTTCATAATTCTCTGTAAAACTTATTCTAAGGGAATTCATTTTTGCAAACTGCGGGACAGATTTCTCTGTTTATATTCATTTTTGGTCGTCTTGTTCGCACCAGCAACTAATTGACAGTTTTTTATCTCATAGAGAATTCTCAGAGATATAATGCTGTAAGGTAACAGTAGATCAAAATCTGGGAATTCTTCGTCCAACGTTTGATTCCTGTTTTGTCTAAATTATATTTCGGTATAAGTATCGAATGTTCTTTGGTAAGCTTTTCTCAAACCTCTTAGAGAAAGAAAAACTGGTTGCCGTTATAAATTTGTTGATAAAATACATTAGTACCCCTTGGGTATTCAAGGCTTGGAGGACCCTTTGGAATATTCACGAGATTTACCCTTTTTTCAAACAAACAAAAAGTATAACAGACCCACAAAAAAAAATGAAAGTACTGACCACAGTACTTACATGTTTTTTGGGTCGCTAAATCTGAATCTGAGGTTAGTTTAACCCCATCAGGTCAAAATCAAGATGAGTTCAAGGTCAAATCTTTAAAATTAATAAAAAATAGACTAAAACAATGGTATCTAGGGTTTTTTGTGTCGCTAAATCTGTGTCTGGGGCCAGTTTAACCTAATTAGTCAAGGTCAAGGTCAGTTTAGGCTCTAAAAAGTACAAAAAGTAAAAAATTAGTCGGAACCTAAAACAATATTAACCTAATGTTAAAAAAGAACAATATAAACGCAAATACAATCATGTACCGTTAAAGTTGTATCATAATTAGCTACATTAAAATTTTTTAGAGGTATATGTACTTTTTCTATTACAATATCCATAAAGAAGCAACTTTATTACTCTTTTTTATGGTAACGAACTATTTTATTGTAAAAAGATCTACGTAGGAGATTTCGCACCTCTTTTTTGAGTTCGCTTTTCAACGACCAGCAGTAATCTATTAACATATTTATATCCCATTTTCCTTGGTACTTCTGTTCCATTTCTTTAATAGTAAAAACTTTTTACCTGCTCTTCGCTGTAATCACCTAAGTTATTTGGATAGTCATCTACGTCTACGTGAGAATAAAAAAGTGTAAATTCAGGTTCATTAAGCGGCCTTGATTTTTATAACTTTCCTCTAAATTAAATAAGATTTGTTAGTAGTTTGGGTTCTTTTGATTTCCTAAGAAATTTTAATTACCTTTCTCAAATACAAACATTGAACATTTTACGAATCTGAGGTCCATGAAAAATTGATTTCGCAGATACGAAAAACAGCTACTACTTTTTTGTAATGATTTTATGCAGTGCCGGATTTACGCCTAGACCCGTGAGTCCCGGGCCTAGGGCGTCATAATTTGGAGGGCGGCAAAATTTTTAAAATGCCACAATTTTAGAGGTGAAAAAAGTAAAGACAATTAATTTTAAAAATTGGTCTAGATTAGTGTTTATTAAAATTTTTCTATAGAATATATTATAATTTATTAATTTACTTCTCAATCTGTATGGGTAAGATGTTAATTTTTTAATAGATCAATTACACGGAAAAAAAATAATCGGTAGAGGTTACCGATTTTTTCGGTAGAGGCAACAAATTAAAATCGGTAGAGGTTGCAATTATTGATGCACTGGAATTTATTGCCGCAAGCAGAGATGAGAAACCAACTACGGGATCTGAAGCTACGGGATTGCAGCGAAAATTACAGCATTTGGAAACAGCAATCCTAGTCATAATTTTAGATCGTTTTAATGCTGCTAGTAAAAAGCTTCAACAATCTCAAGCTAATTTATCATCGTTGTTCAGATCTATAGTTCTCTGGCTCTATTTCTTCAAGACATGAGGGATAGACATTTTTCTGAGTATGAAGAAAAAGCCAAAGCACTATTTGGAGTTCACGAGTATTATCGTTATGACACCCGTCGCAAAAAAAAACAGAAGACTTCAGCCAGATGAGTCCTGGGTAAATGAAAGAACACCTTTTTCTGGGCAAGAAAATTTTCGCACAAATGTTTATTACCCTTTTCTAGATACTCTGAGTGTACAATTGGCCGAGCCTAAAAGTTCATATGAAATTTTCATTTTTTTGATGATTTATCTAAAATAGATACAAACGAATTAAAAAATCTTGCCAATAAACTAGTCAGTAAGTATCCTGACGATTTGGAAGAGACGTTAGGCAACGAATGTATTCATTTACATTGTCAACTTAAAGATTTCTTAGCAAATAAGGAAGATGTAAGCTCTGCAAAAAAATATGCAATGTATTGCATTCACGGAGTCTTCGAGATGTTTATCCGAATGTGGACATTGCCCTACGTATTTTTTTGAGTATTCCGGCTACAAATTGTTTAGCAGAAAAAACTTTTTCCAATTTAAAAAGAGTAAAAACCTATTTACGCGCAAGCATGGGTCAAGATAGACTTAATGGTCTTGCATTATTGTTTATTGAAGCTCAACTAGTCCAAGAAATTAATTATGACGACATAATCGACGTGTTTGCGTGAACCAAAGCCAGGAAAAACATCTATTTAAAACTTTCAATTTGTTGAACCCTACAGATGGTTAAAACGCATTCTAAGGGAATTACTCTTGATTTCTACATTCAAATATGACAAATTAACCAACTTGAAGGATTTGTATTCAGAGTAAAAAATCTTACATTACAGTAAAAACGGTAACTTTAGTTTTTTTTTTTAATTCCAGTTTGGTTTTAACTTTGATCCATCCATATATGCGCTCAGAGCGTTCACTACGTTGCGGTCTGCTGTCTTGTCTGTTAATATTTTGTGAGGTATTTGTAATAAATATATCACCTTTAAATTATTAGTTATTAAAAAATAATCTTTTCACCCTTGTACCTACTAATGTTGAAGTAAGAGAATTTCGGTTATTTTCCTAAATTGATTTTTTTTATAGATAACTACAATTTAAAGTCTAAAATGTAAATTTAACATATTAAAAAAATGGTTTGTTTCTTTTCAGCTAGGAAACCAGTTTTGTTTAGTTAACAAATTATAATTTATCATATATTTTATACGTCACCATAACTGCTACTAAATTAAACATTACTGTAAATCTATAGGTATATATAAAAAAGGATTTGTTTTTATGTATGAAATCGATGAACTCAAAAACTACTGGACCAATTATTATGAAAATTGTATATGTATTTTTCCATGGAGAAGGTTTGTATGATATGCTCATTGATGCCACTCGCCACCAGGTGGCGCTGCAGAGTAGCAACATCTGCCCTGTTCAACCGATTGTCATGAAAATTGTATGATGCTGTATTCTTAATGCTTAATATGAATATGATATTCGTATTAATACAAGTTACCACCAGATGGCGCTTCCATGTATCAAATTCAATATTGATTAATAGAATACGATTTCATATAAATATAAGTTCGAAAAATATATTTTTGGTGCGATTAGTGAAACAAAACTATAAACTTTCTTTCCTTCTCTATCTCTTCATCTCTTTTATTTTTCTTAAATTTATTTTAGTTGTTGGCGTAGCAACGCGCGCCGGATACAGCTATTTCATATATTTAAAAGAGTGATCCTTACTAAATTAAGCATTATGACGCCACCGTAAGGTGGCGCAATTGATATAGTATAAATTTACATTAGCAATTCTTGCGTAATTAAGTACTATGACGCTACCACAAAGTGGCGCAGTTAATATATAATATATCTAATCGATAATTTACAAAACTGTAAAAATTTGGAAAAATGGTAATCAGCAGGCGGTACGAAGTTCGCCGGGTCAGCTAGTTATGTAATAATTTTTAATATTCTATGTTTTGTTAATATTTGTTGTTATTATAAATAGCTTGTCATTCTTTCATTTACATAGTACCAAACTGTAATCAAGAAGATAATTTTTAAATTTCAGATTTTATTTGTTATTGTTTTACACTTGCACTAAATTATATATTTTAATTAAACCCAGCTTTAACATCATTACCTATTTATTTGAATCCTCGACTTGCTCTTCTCCTACACCTTGAACCGCTATACGCTATTGTGACTTACTTTTTTTGCGTTTACTTAGGTTAACTGAGGTTATCCTGTAATTTTTTTTGTATATCTGGTAAAATAAATAGCAGATTATAGAATACATAAAATTTATCTTACCATTTGATATGTGGAGTAAGGTTATTTAAGAAAACAAACTGAGAAAAATGTTTTAACCTAAATGTATTTTGATAAACGCAAATTGTTTGCAAAGTAAATAAAAATACAAAAATCGAAATAAGAAAACCGATCTCAAACTTTTTTCCTGAAGCAGTTACCTAAAACCTTTTCTTTTCTTTCCGATGAACTGTACCGTCAGATAAAAATCAGCTAGGGTCATATTGAAATATAAAATTGAAAAGCCTCTGCTCCTGAAAGCTGCATTTGAATAGCAAGTTTAATAGAAATGTCTAATAATCCAGAAGAATCGAGTGGAATACAGATTGTGGTATCATTTTTACAAATGAGTTATAACAAGAATACATATATAAACATTTTCCAGGGAACTTTATTCTATTGAGTGAAATATTAAACCCCACATTTATATACAAAAAAAGTGAGAGCTGTCAAGGGACACCCGGATGGAACGAAGTTCCTTTCGATTAATTAGTGAAGGAATTGTAATTTGTAAACACAACAGATTGTTTATACATACATAAGCATTTATTATTGTCTCTACTTATCTAACTCTATCAGCAATATCCGGAACTTGTGCAGAAACACTGTCAGGATACATTATTGTTCTTATTTTCTATTATTTTATTAATTATTATCTACAAAAAACCTGTATACACTTAACAAAGTCGCGACACTACACTATTCAAAGCAAAATAGAAAATAGTAAATCCATTATCACCTGAATATTTTCAACAGTTTGTTTCTTTTAACAAAAGTGTCCATTTATACAATACCAGAGGTTTAGATGACATACATATATCTAGAATTACTTTTTATTTCAATTTAATTTAAAACAGGAATTAACAATTTAATTCAAAATTTTAAAATTAAAATATTTGACAGTAACTGACAGTTAAGGTAATTTGACGTACCTAACTAGTCAAGTTACGAACTATTTTTAAAATGTTTATGAATTTATTAATTTATCAAAACAGGATGAAGTAAAATATAATACTATTATAGGTAATTATTTTTTTTCTACAGTTAGTCCACCGCGCATAACACTTTTTTCGAAATAATTAATACATTCTTGAAATTTTGTGTATAGTTTCCTATTGACGAGTCCAACAAAGGTTGAAATTATCTAAATTTAAAACTGCTGCTTTTTCGAGCTAGAAATAAACGGAATTTTTAAGCTGTCGGACAGCAAAAACGCAGCAATAAATTTGTCGGACAATGTGAGCATTTGATGTAATACTTAATTATAAAAAAATTGTGTGAAAATGAATTATATATACATATTATATATATTAAAAAACGTAACCGTAAATTTCGCATTTTCGAGGGTACGTTTTTTAATATATATAATATATATATAATTCATTTTTACACAATTTGTTTATAATTAAGTATTAAATCAAATGCTCACATTGTCCGACAAATTTATTGCTGCGTTTTTGCTGTCCGACAGCTTAAAAATTTCGTTTATTTCTAGCTCGAAAAAGCAGCAGTTTTAAATTTAGATAATTTCAACCTTTGTTGGGCTCGTCAATAGGAAGCTATACACAGAATTTCAAGAATGTATTAATCATTTCGAAAAAAGTGTTGTGCGCGGTGGACTAAGTATTTTCTTTTTAATGTACATTTTCTTTTAATTTAAAATAGTGTCTTTTTAATTGTAATATATCTGTCTATGAGAGAGAGAGAGAGAGAGTTTTTTATTTTTTGGTCTGTGAGAGACAGACAGACAGAGAAACATGCGTGTGTCGTGTCGTGTCGTGACAAGTTTTGGTCTGAATTTTTTTCGGCTAGCTTCTAGCTTCAGTCGTAACTGGTCGTAAACGCCGGAAAGGGAACTTCGTTCCAAAAAAGAATAATTTTATATCTGACCAACCTCTAATTGGTGACTTTGAAGATTACTTTCACACACTAACCACTGATCAAATACACTTCGTTATGTAGGATTCAACATTTTGAGTTATTAAAAACTATCGTATATATACAATACAAAATGTGTTTGTGTGTGTTTAACTACAATTTGTATGCATTGCTTAAATTTGAAAGTTTCATTAAAAAACTTATTCAACAAACGGCAAGTTTCTACTTGAAATATTGGAACTTGCATTTAGTTCAGTTCTGGAAAAGTTGAATAGAACTTTTATGTACCTTATCACAATTTCAATAAATTAAATAGGTAAGATATTCATTTTGCTCATGATATATATACATTTTTTTAAATTTACTTAAAATTGCAATTCAGCTTTAAAATCTAACTATACAAATGTAATAGTCAGATTGCCTTCTACCCTATTGTAATATGAACATACTAATGTCAGTTTTAATTAAAAACAAACAGAGTATGAAACAAAATATTCAAAAACCCTACATTATAATCTAATTTCCAGATAAAATATTGCATTCAATGGTAAAATTACAAAAATATGAAACATGAGTAGAATCAACAAACGAGATAACCATAAATCTCATAAATACTGCATAATGCATGACTAAAATTATATTAGTTACAGTATTGAAGCTATTTAGTCCAGGATATGACGGTTTTCTTCTAGCAATTCTTTTTATATGGATGGATTTGTTTAAAATCTTGACAGTAGGTAGAAAATAGCTCAAAAATCAAAATCTACCCTATGCCAATATGTGCTTTTCCTCTTCTCAGGGGGTGGTTACCATCCCAACTCGGGGGTGGAAAATATTTATCAAAAAAAATATGGTAATGGCTAGAATAGTGAATTTTAAGACAGAATAGTATATTCTGTAACAAGGTTAGAATGAAAATTCGATACGAGTGGAATATTCCGAACGCGAGCGTAGCGAGCGAGAGGAACCACGAGTAAACCAAATTTTCATTCCAATCGTGTAACAGACTGTATTTTCTCCACGACCATGTAATAATTCTGTTTATTTAAATTGAAATTTATAGCAAAACAATGAGAACGTCGCACTGACAAACTGAGTGAAAGTTTTGAAATTCATGATAATCTATGTGTTATGTTGAGTAATTACATAATGTTATTCCGTCACTAGTTATAGAATGGAAATACATGCAAAACACATAAGAAGCATGTGTTTCAGAATGAATATTCTATCTCAAGACTGAGAATGAACACTTTCTATTATTAAAAATGAAGTCGGAATTATTACATTCATTAATGGTCGTGGAGAAATGTTCTTTAGAGTTTTTTTAAAAAGACAATACTTTTGGAGTTATTGGTAACTGAAAGTTCACAAATTAAACGGCAAACAAGCATGTTTTTAAACGATTTTTCGGGAATACATTTAGATTTTATCGGAAAAACTGTCATAATATAAAATAAAGCTTATAGAAAAAAAAAAGAGATTTGTTTTTTTATATTTATCGCAAACTTAATATTAACAAAGTTATGACTGTTCGAAAGTAGATGTTTATACATCGAATACAAAAAACCAAACATATGACGTTGAATAACCGGAAAACGATAAGTTTTTCATAGAAAACTTATAGGAACTTTTTTGAAGATCTTGAAAAATCCGTTCATACGACTAGTAGTAAATGTGATTTGCATGAAAGTTAAGATAAGTTATAACTTAAATAAAGTCCACTTCAAAATTCTAAAAAAAAGGTTTGGTTTTTATTCACCTAAAACTCCTTTAGTTTTTGGGCCTAAGAAGTCCGTAAAACAACCATCTTGTAGGTTATTTTAAAAGCTACCCCGAGTTGGGGTGGTAACCACCACCAGATGAAATGCACGTATTGACATAGGGTAGATTTTGAAGTGGAGGGTATATTGAGCTTATCTACAAATTTTTATTCAAATCGATGCATATAAAAAAATTGCAAGGTTTCCTACTAATTTTACCGTCATATCTTGGACTAATTCTACTCCGATGCACATATATAAATTATTAAATTACACATATCAATATACCATTATACTATTAACTCAAACAAGTACAGAAAATTATAAACCTCGCAATAAGAAATCACATATGGTGGTACCTGCTGAGCCCAAATCTCACAAAATTTAACGAGCTTTTACAAAATACAATGCACCAGGAAACTACAAGTGTCAACGATAATGATTTTTACATAAATTACTAACAATCCAAAATTCAGGGAACCAAATGATAGAAGAGAAGAAGACACTTTTGTAAGAGGTAACACGCCCTTCTTTAAAAAAATATAAATAACAAGAGTTTCTAACACGAGAGATTATTAAGAAATTGGTTACGCGAAGATTGACTTCTTGGTGCCAAGATGATTAAGAAACTTGTTTCGTCCACATCCATGGCAAAACTTCATGAGATTACAGAAGTTATTACGCTATATTTAGCCAGATTAGCGTCTCGACGACAGAAACAGTCGCACACATCCCTGTATAAGTAAGGAGAACCCCAAAGTGCGTGTGTGAATTCGTACAAGAACGCCTATTTTCCCCACTTTCACCATTATGAATTAAAAGTATTAAGTTAAATAATATAACAAAAATATTCAGGTATCTAATTAAAATGTAACAAATTAAAATGGTGTCGTGGGACACCAGGTAGGAACGAAGTTCCTTCGGCTAATGTAGAATCGACACATAACACTACTGCGCACGTCTCATTTAACGGTCAATATATCAAAATCAGTGAAATCTTGGCGTTAAGAAAGAAGCTTCTTTAAAATTCAAGGTGAGCTTTAAAGAGTAATGTATACATTTATTTTTTCTCACCTTTTCTAACTACTTTCAAGTATCAAGATTTTTAAAAATTATATCTTATATTACTTTAACAATGAAAGGTAAATGTTAAAAGATATATACAAAAAAAAAAATTGCAGCGGCCGGGAATCGAACCCGGCTCATTTAACGGATCTATTCCACGGACTTTTCCTTACGGTTTTTTAATATTACATTTTTTTCAGTTCGGTCACGCAGTAAAATCCCTATCTCCTTCAAGCCTGCCGTAAGGAACTTAGTTCCAATAAACTGTAAAAATATAAAAGAGAATATGAGCAAATACATAAAGTCATTCATAACAAGAGGTAAAATGAGGTGTACCTACCTAAAAGATACTCACGACAAAAAGTAATCGAAGGTAAATAAGGTACAACTCAAAATGAGTTTAATTAGAAACGATTTTTATTGGATAGTTTTGGGGAAGGAAGTGATATCAAAATGAGCTCTTCCTATTAGGGTTTAAAATTTTATAATAAATACAAGATAGAATTAGAAATCTAGGTAATAAATAAATAATTAGTCGAATTTATATTTAACAATTTCTATACCAAACTCTAAATGAGTTTGGGGCAAAAACAACACTACTTGGATTACTAGACAAATCACGAGACCAAAAATTAACAGGGTAACATCTAAAATAACCATAGCTTTTTATTATAGAAAAACAGGGGTGGGATGACTGAGTCGCAGTATATATATTTTTTCTGCGATCAATATTGAAAGTCACTGTCACTTTCCGTTCTAGATTAAAAAATTATTAATTTTCCGATTAATAATTTTGATTTAAAATAAATAAACAAAACTTGGAAATTCCGAGGAAAGCGAAGCATTCTATTCTATCTTTGAGGAGTGAGTTAGCTTGACAAATATATTTTTAACTATATTTTTTGGATCTAAAAATTCACTAAATAAATAAAATAAATTTTAAGTAAATACTACCACAAAACTATATCTATATTTATAATAAATCTGTAAAGAGGTCAATTCTGTACATTAAATTTATTTCCAAAATAAGTATCAGGGGGTGATTGGGGATCGATACTGATGCCAAAAATGCAATTAGTAAAATTTTTGTCTGTATAACCGTTATAGAAACAAAAACTACTCGACGGATTTTAACGAAACTTGGTGCAATTATTTTTCATACTCCTGAGCAGGTTATATTATACTTTTCATCACGCTACAATCAATAGGAGCAGAGCAGTGAAGGGAAATGTTGGGAAAACCAGTTTTACGGTGTGGGGGGAGAAATTTTTATACAACCATCGTCACGGGTACATCGATATAGAACCCAAAAATGTGGTTAGGTTTTTTGTTGTAGGGGAAGGTCGGGTAGCCCCGGTCGGCGGGTAGCCTCGGCCACAGTGAGTACCAACCGCCTAAGCACACATAGATAAACTTTGCACCCTTAAAAACGTACGCAACGCCGCGTGTTTGAATAATATAAACAGTAGTTTGGTGAATTTCGACCGGGTAACAAGTGCCAACGGTTTGAGTGTTTGATGAAGATTTTTTCGTGCGCCGATTACTTTTCGAAAGCAGATAAAATATATAAAAAGTAAGTACTTTATCATCACTTAGTACTAATTATGTGTGGTTATTATTGTAGTACCTAAGTATGCCAGTTTAGATTATTTCGTTAGCGTGATAGGTGTTTTTCCAGAAAAAAATAATTAAAGATCGAGATGACCGGGTACTCCCGGCCACACGTTTGTCGGGTAGCCTCGGCCACTTTTTGGGTGACGAGTATGAGTAATGTAATTTGTTTAAAAGTTTATTTTCACAACTAAGTGGGTACAATACGCTATGGTATGTATACAAAATATTTTTTTTCTTTTTAGGTCACTTGGAAATGCCGAAATTTAAGGGAAAAGTTACAAGAAGGGGTGATTGGGATGAAAATGTAATGAAACAGGCCATTTTATGCGTTAAAAAAAAGGAAATATCGATAAGAGAAGCGGCTAATAAATACGGAGTGCCCAGAAGCACCCTTCAGGATAGGCTGAAAGCTATCAATAGTGGACAAGAGGAAAAATTACAAGCTAAACTGGGGAGATTTGATAACACATTTACAGAACAACATTCACAGATCTTATATAATCATATTAAGGATCTCAATAATCGCTTGATGCCACTAACTAGAGTTGAATTTTTGAAATTAGCTTTTCAATTCGCTGAAAAATAAAAAATTCCTGTCTTTTAGCTCCAAACAGGTGAAGTCAGAACGATCGCCAAAAAATGTTATGGCATCAGTTTTTTGGGATGCAAAACGGGTTTTGTTAATTGATTAACAACAATTAACTGTGAATATTATTGCTACATTTTGGACCAGTTAGATAAAATAATCGTGAAAAAGACCCGGTTTACAGAAGAAAACAATCATTTTTCATCAAGACGAATTGTTTGAACACCCACCGTATTCACCAGATGTGTCTTCCTCCGACTATTGCGTCTTCAGAAACTTAAAACAAGTCTTTCGTTAAAAGCGTTTTTCGTCAAATCAAGAAGCTATTGCAGACGTGGAACCATATTTTGCAGAGCTTTCAGAAATTCGTTACAGAGATGGTATAAAATTACTGGAGGATCATTGAAATAAGTGTTTAAACTAAGGGAGATTATATTGAATAAAAAAACAAAGTTCTTTAAAAGATACACATTATTAGATTCGAACAACTTGGTATTTTTTATTAAAGATTAAATATTCCTTAGGTTTATAAAATGTTATGGATAAACTGTGGAAGTAATTATATTATCTATTTCATCACCCAGCAGTCTCAGTGGAGTTAAGAGCTATTAGGTAACGTTATTAAAGGCATCGCGTTATATTCAGTAACAAAATGTGTTTAAAGCTTATCTAAAATTCCATTATTAGATCTAATTTGCATTTATATTGATTAATGGTGTTAGCATGCGAATTTATTACAACTTTATTATTTGCACGCAGGTTGTTATTATCAAGTGGTTAACTGCATTATTCTGACTTGTCTTAGCCTCTAGAAAATGAGTAAAATTTGATTACAGCTATTTGAATATTTAACTTTATCCACCGTTTTATTTCGTTTATGCACTCTTCGTAAAGAAGAAGTAGTTATAAATTAAAAGCTGTTAAAAGAGTTAATCGGTGGATTAGGAAGGAGTTTGCTTCTTAGATAATTTAGATATCCTTTTAAACCAATACAAATCTTAACAGCAAAATAACTTAACGTAAAAGAATGATACAAAAGATTACTACCAATGGAATTATTTTTTGAAGCGAGAGAACAATTTAGCAGTCGGGGCGTAGCCGGTAATGTTCAATAGCTTCAAAAAGTGTCTTCGACGAGTAAAACACTATACTTTTTCTGCAATCCTCTTTATATCTTAATAATATACTACAAAAATGAAGATTCTTTAATTTAAATATAACTTAAAAGTATCTCTGTCTATTGCGCGTTAATAAAACAAAGATAGTAAGTCTTTCTAGTTACGCATGGCAACTAGCATTCATTCGAACCTTGCATTGGTTCCAATAGCATTTACGTCACAATGACGTCACTGCCAGACAATTGGGCCTCGAGGTATAAGAATAAACTAGTGATAAAAGTTATCGTTATAAGAATTTCTTTCATTTGTGACAGAAATCACGTTCGTGCTGAAAGTATTTTATTGCAATATGACGTTTTTTTGTCAAGGTTGTAGATTTTCTTTTCTTTTCTGATAAATACAATACCAATAATTTTCTATTACCGGCTAGAATTACTTGTATAATAGGTAAATGTGATGTATTTGAGATGCCTTCACTTTTTTTGTAACACTAAAAAACAGTTGTGTGTATGTTAGTGTGTAAAGTATACAATGAAAAAGTTAACACGTGGAAATTTTTGATAAAGTCCATTTCATCGTTTTTGGCCGATTTGATATTAGAAACCACTGTAATAAGATTAAACTGTCATCCAAGTTACCAATGGCGGAGAGTTTTTTTTTCTAAATTAGGTCGTAAGTTTCTGAAATTATCAGTGTGGTTTGACATCTAAAAAAATATGACATTAATAATTATTTAATTCAACCCTTCAACAACGAGCCGTACATGACGGTTACTAGGAATGTGAATTAAGTCAAGACTTCGTATTAAATACTTTTTCTTCATACCTCGGTCGAAAGTACGTTCTTTCGTCCCTAATTGCAGGGAAGAAAGTTTAACATTTACTTCCGTTTACGGCGGGACGAAAGTTGAATTTTCGGCCCTGCGCGTCATGATGTTTTGTCGTCTTTAACATTTACTCCCTGTTTACGGCGGGAGGAAAAATTTCTCATGCGTAGTTACACTTGTAACTAGCTGTTTATTCTCGTGTCATTTCTATTTCTATCTATAACCTTAAAAATAATCATCAATGACAAAACTTGACTCTTCGAATGTATTTGATGCCTGTCCCACGACCAGCTGCACTCGCTTCGCTCGCTTCGCAAGTACTTTCGACCGAGGTATGAAGAAAAATAGTATACACTACACGGGCCAGAAGTTGAAATCTCGGTTCTGCGCGTCATGTTGCCCTCGGCTTTTCGCCTCGGGCATCATGACGCGCAGGGCCGAAAATTCAACTTTCGTCCCTTGTAGCGTAATATACTATTTATCTACCGGTGAAGCAAGATGCAGTTATTTTGGAAATTTAGAAATGATACAAACAAGAAATTATTAAACTGACATTAAGGAGAAATTGAAAAAATGTCACATCCAGTGGGACTCGAACCCACCATCACTGCCTTATACGCAGGCATGCTTTAACCGCTTAAGCTATTGGATGATTAAGTGGTTAGGAAGCGAAACGTTATAATGAACTCAAATCCCGTCAGATATGACATTCACTCACTTTCTCCTTAAGCACATGTTACATGACGTTAATGAGACAGAAGATTTGTCAAATCGACAATTGAAACATCAAACTCTAAGTCACTTTATTTGTGCCCTGTCTTATATTTTTATTTGGTTAGGAGACCGGAACCATTGATTTTTAGTAAACTATTATTTTTGAGATAACTTTCAACGTATTTTTAAAATTTTTGAAATTTAGAAATTATAGAAACACGAAATTATTAAACTGACATTAAGGAGAAATTGAAAAAATGTGACATCCAATGGGACTCGAACCCACCATCACTGCCTTATACGCAGGCATGCTTTAACCACTTAAGCTATTGGATGATTAAGTGATTAGGAGGCGAAACGTTATAATGAACTCAAATCCCGTCAGTTTAATAATTTCTTGTTTGTATAATTTCTAAATTTCAAAAATACGTTGAGAGTTATCTCAAAAATAATAGTTTACTAAAGATGCAGTTACGTAAGTGTTGTGTTAAGAAACAAACGTCCTCATTTAAATTTCTAACTTGCCTGTATCTGAGAGAGATGTAACTCTAAATTTACTTAGACTATGATTTCTGTCATCGGCCAAAATCGGTGAAATAGACTATACTAGAATTGATGCTATTAATTTTTGAATCAATTACGTAGATACATTCGAGGTTATTTTTTTATATCCATTCAAATAAATATTATCAATGAATACTGTTTATTTTTGCGGAACAAGGGGATCTTGGACTGTCTGATTTGCATAAATATTAAATCATTTATATTTTTAATCTTGTTATTTATTCTATATCTTTAAATTAAATTTTGTTTAAATACACCTACAAACAATATGTAATTCAAAAAAACAAGAGAATGTGGTGGGTACTATTTTAGATTGTTTATTTTTTCACCAATTATTTGTACATGTCTGTAATTCCAAAAATAAATTTCTCCAGATAGTTTTAAAGTAATAGTTAATGCGGATAATATGAATGACGACAAACTGTATGTGGGTTTTGAATAAAAACAAAATTTCTATATCTCCTATCATAAAATATTCGCTTTTATTATTGTTTATGCTTTCTCGAACAAGAATCTTTTGATTACTTCAATTACTGTAAATTGAATAACTTATTATCGTCATGTTAGCATCCATTTTTATTATAACTATTATTTTATGGATTGGCAGGAGAGCCAGAGCCGAAATTTCGCCGTTATCCGTAATATGACATTTCTCCTCTGCAACATATAATACAGGTATTTACATGAATAAAACAAAAATAATTAAATACACACTACACAAATCCACAATCAAACCTAAATAACGCTGGTACAATTGTAAATGAAATAATGCAACAGTGTACAATATCGAAATGCTCTTAGCACAACCCACCATACCCCCAGTTTCAATTTTGTTACGGCGAATCTACCATAAAATTCACGAGATACTGGTTGTACTGTACGTTTCCGCTCAGGCGAACACCCTAGTGGATGCGGAGATAGCTGTAAGGAGTGAAAGTTGCCAATTTTTACGGGAAGTTGTCGTCATCGGTAATATAGATGAAAATTTTCCCAGTCAAAAGTGTTCATACAACAATCCGAAATCCCGACGGGCGGACACCTGAATACATATAAAGGAGGTGGTGGATAACAATAAACAGGGCTAAATTTTGGCCCTGTTTACCCTTGTCCACGGCTTTTTTAGTATTCACCCAGCTGTCTTCCATTTTGGATTTAGGATTCTTGAAGGTCCAACGTGGTAGAAATGGCGGACATATTATCGATAACGATTTTTTGTCCAAATTTTGACACTCTTTATCCTTGTCCGCAATCTCCATTGTATCCACTCAGGTGTCCGCTGGTTGGATTTCGAATTGTCATATCAACACCTTCGACTGGGAAAATTTTCATCTATATTAACGATGACGACCATTTTCCGTAAAAATTGACAACCCCTTATAGTTTACCCAATGTGTCCACTAGGGTGTCCGCCGGAACGTTGACGTAAATACCTGTATTGAATAAACATATTGCAAAGGAGAAATCTCATTTTACGGATGACTGCGAGATATCCGCTCTAACTGGTGGAACTGACTGTTCTCAGATACCTACTTATCTAAGGGAAAAAGCTCGATTTTCTGGGAGAGTAATTTCCGAACTATGCGGTATGTGTTAAAAATGACCGATTTTTATTTATGTGTGTGTTTTTATGCAAGCCCAGTTTGGCCAGATTACCATCAAGGGCCGTTAAAATAATACCCGTCCTTGAAACAATTATTGGAACTATCTCAACACTAGTTGCATGCTATATTTGTTGAACTTTTATGGCGAGGTCTGCGTATATATGAATGATAGGGTAGTTTTGTCCTAGATATTAATTTATTAGTTTTATATTTTACTGTATTATTTTGTTATACATCTAACTAGGTTAAAGTCGTTACATTAGATCTCAACGCATGTTTAAATAGTTTAATTTTTATTCTCACGTAGTATATGGAGGAGTCCAGAGTCTGAGGTTGCCTGTAAGAATTACCCTTTGGGGTGTCTCTAAAACAGAGCCTTGGGTTTGGGCCGTTGTGACTTTTGACGTTATTTTCTTGAGTAAGTGTGACATGCCACCATATAGTGGATTGGGCTTTGTAGACGATTTTAAAATTGATTGCATAGAACTTCAACATAACTTGAATCTTATTGGGAACTGGTGCAAAATAAAAAACTCCGGTTAATTGCAACTACATGTAAAACTCTTACGTTTTCAAGAAAACATATGACTATCACATTAATGAGGCAGTTTTAGAGCGTTGCACTACGATTAAAGATACTGAAGTTTAATTCGATAATAAGCTCAGTTTTTCATATCATATTATAACAAAAACTGCTGAAACCATGAAAATGTATGGTTTTATTATTAGAAATTGTAGGAACTTTACCGATATAGAGGCTCTCAAGTTGTTGTATGGTTCTCTTGTACGTACAAAGTTGGAGTATTGTAGCACTATTTGGTATTCTTTTTAGAATTGTTACATTTAGGATATTGAAAGAGTCCAGAGAAAATTTTAGCATATAAAATTAATGGAATATATCCTGAACGTGGATGCGATGATGGCCTGTTGTTTAAAAAAAAAATATCAAGGTAGGTTAGAGCAAGTTTTTTTATTAATTCTAAGTGAATGGTTACATTGGATGCGAATACGTGCGATTTTTTAGTCGTGCGATGTCGTACGATGTCGGACGTAAAAACAAACTAACTAATTTAAAGGTGTGCGGTTACAATAGTTGCGATGTAGTCGGATGTTTTCGTACGATGTCGGACGACTAAGTGAGAAGAACAAACGTGTTTGTTTTTTCCGGCAATATCATACGATACTTTCTGTTATAAACGATATTGAAAGGTAGCACCTGATTTCAAACATTAGGATGAATTTTTTTCCGAAAATTAGAATATGTTTCGATCCTATTAAATATATAATTATATATTGAAGGCAACATTTTAAGTACTCATAAAACTTTTGTGGCTGCTTACTTAACTCATTGAAAAGGGGTTACGTACTTCCCTTCCTGATCTCTCCTTAAGTTTATACCATTACCCAAATATTTTCTTTTTTTATTTAATACCATAAATTTGAAACAACTATTTTTAAGGAAATGTAAATCCTTTTCGTCATCCATTTTAAACTGAAACTGTAAATGCAATGAATCGCAAACAATGTAACCAAACAATCGTACGACAAATGGTCTCACGGCATCGCACGATTAAAAATCTGGTGTGGGCACCACACGACCTTCCGAACAGTAGCATGTCAATATCTCGAAAACTAATAAAAATATCAAAAAATGTATTTTTTCAAAAATGTCGGAAATTACATGTTCTTTCCACAAAGTATAAATATTTTGCCAATAACTATATGAAAACCCAATATTTTCAAAAAATTCCATTTTTTGATAAGAGTAAACGTCCACTTCCGGTCGGCCGATTTTACTCAAATTCTATCAGATTCCTCCGATGGTGATTATAAGTAAGGTTTTATAGTTTCATTCCGATCAGATTAGCCGTTTAGCCGCAACTGTGTGCACAGACACACAGACAGACACACAGACAGACATTTTTTTTGGGTTTTTTAGGCTCAGGGAACCCTAAAACGCGTATTTCCGCTAAAAACCCGAGATCGAAATTTTTCGCGATCAAAATACCTTCCTCTAACAGCGTTGCTGTTCGGAAGGTAAAAAATCGTACGTATCCGCATCCAATGTAACCATTCACTAAGGATGGATGATTTTCTAGAATACAATTATTTAAATAGAAAATTATAAAAATGAAAAGTTGAAATTCTGTCAACACTCCCGATTGCTATTCATTATTTTTAAGTACAGCTTAATGACTATAATATATCTTTTATCTGTTTTTTGGTAAATAATATTGTAATTTAAAAGATCATCAGTAATAGATTTATTTCAAGATATTAGATTATGATGATTTTCTAATCAGAAAAAGCATATTCTGAGCTGAAAGTAGAATGCCTACTCCTTTCATAAGGGCATTTGGCTTTAATTTTCAATAAGTTTCTCAAATAGAATTTATAAGAACATACCACATCCCTCAATTGAAAAGGGAAATTACGACGAGATATATTTAAAGGTTTACTAGATACTCAGTTTGTCACAAAGATATTTACATAAATTCTTGTGCTTAACTCGGTTACATTACAAATCGTATGTGGTTACAAGTTTAAAATAAAATATTTTTTTTAAAACCAAATTTTAATATATTTGAAAATGTTGTGCTAGAAGATAAATAAAGATGATCAGTATTCATACTTAAACAAAAAGCTGATTAATAATAATTATCTGCAATATCGTGTTTTTTCAGCATTTTGTTTATGCTTATCATTTGTTTGTTCATTCTCTTTATTTGTTTGTTTTTCCAAATATAACTTGTATTGTAATTATTGCCATTTTGAGAATCTGCTGCCAATCTTTTATCAGTTCTGTCAGTCGTGCCACTCTAATCAGTCTTACCATTCCTTTTTTCATGCAGAGCTATGTTATCTTTGGCGATAGAAGTGAATTATGAAGAAGTGTCCGCATACGGGAGATGACCTTGTTACCTATCTTCTCTCTCTCACACACACTTTTATTAATGTATATATATATACATATATATATATACAAAAAAGGCGATAAAGTCTCAAAATTCTGTGAGCCAGTCTTGGTTTTTTGAATTAATTTTTTCGGCTTTAATCCACTGCTGTGCTTCTATTCTGTAGTAGTGGATCCACGATTTATTAAAATTTATTAATAAACGCTAAAGTCCAACGGATTGCGTTTCACTGCTGAGAACTGGTGGCACAATTATGTTTTTGGTGAATAATCGTTGGCACAAGTTCTTGGACTTACTTTACATTTTCTAGTGTAACTGCATCAGAGGTTCGTTTAGTACATGGTTTAAACAATGTTGATATATGGTCAGTTTCCCGGAACCAAAATTTGAAAGTGTAACCTAAAGCAGCATTACCTAGTCCAATTTATCCTTTATCCTTTTGGTTTCTTTTGCCGTTCTTTGTCTCAAATAATTATGTTTAATGAGAGATCGAAAATTGTTTTCCCAAACACATTAACTTTATACAGCTCTAGCCCGGAATCATTTAGTGGGGTTGCTGACATGTTCAGAAAGGCAGCCATTTAGAAATGGAGGCTAGAGAAGGCTCAGAAGTGGTGGGAAAAATCAACGGGCAAGCGGAAAACCAAAGTCTTCATAAAAGGAAAATTGGCAGATGAAGACATTTATCGATAGTGCCCTGAGGAGGATGAAACCGCGTTTCATGTCCTGTCCTATATCAATGTGGTATCAAGTATTGGGAGAGGAAAAACCGTCTGCTCTAAGTTACGTGGAGAAGCCAATTTATCCTTTATCCTTTTGGTTTCTTTTGCCGTTCTTTGTCTCAAATAATTATGTTTAATGAGAGATCGAAAATTGTTTTCCCAAACACATTAACTTTATACAGCTCTAGCCCGGAATCATTTAGTGGGGTTGCTGACATGTTCAGAAAGGCAGCCATTTAGAAATGGAGGCTAGAGAAGGCTCAGAAGTGGTGGGAAAAATCAACGGGCAAGCGGAAAACCAAAGTCTTCATAAAAGGAAAATTGGCAGATGAAGACATTTATCGATAGTGCCCTGAGGAGGATGAAACCGCGTTTCATGTCCTGTCCTATATCAATGTGGTATCAAGTATTGGGAGAGGAAAAACCGTCTGCTCTAAGTTACGTGGAGAAGCCAATTTATCCTTTATCCTTTTGGTTTCTTTTGCCGTTCTTTGTCTCAAATAATTATGTTTAATGAGAGATCGAAAATTGTTTTCCCAAACACATTAACTTTATACAGCTCTAGCCCGGAATCATTTAGTGGGGTTGCTGACATGTTCAGAAAGGCAGCCATTTAGAAATGGAGGCTAGAGAAGGCTCAGAAGTGGTGGGAAAAATCAACGGGCAAGCGGAAAACCAAAGTCTTCATAAAAGGAAAATTGGCAGATGAAGACATTTATCGATAGTGCCCTGAGGAGGATGAAACCGCGTTTCATGTCCTGTCCTATATCAATGTGGTATCAAGTATTGGGAGAGGAAAAACCGTCTGCTCTAAGTTACGTGGAGAAGCCATTGTCAAGGCTATTAAGTTTCATTAAGAGAGCAGGGTTAGACAAGGTGCTCTAATCCTATTCTAGAGATGATGGCTATTCACAATATATATGTAAAGGTCGCACTGATACAGCTCTCAAAAATGTACTAATGACTACATTGTGGCTAAAATTTAACGTGTATACTTAAAAAAAGTTAGAATTTCTCAGCGTCCTCATTGACAAAGGAAGTTACGTATAAGATTACTTAGTAGCATAGACCACGATGGTTTCTAGTTATTCTTTACTTTCCAGAAAAAGCTCTTAATTTAATATGTTCTGTCTGAAATATATGCAGGAGATGTAACCACATTTCGGTTTGTACATTGTCAAACAAATCGGTTTTTAAACACAAATATATTTCATACAGTATTTGCTTGCAAAGAGGAAAATAGTTTCGCATGTCTGAACTCAGTATGTAAATTGAATATGTCAGGATTATGACAGAGACAATTTTTCTCAAACAAACCATGCGATGTCTTGGGATACATACATAGCGAATTTTTATTACAAATTTTACACAATATATAATATATATGTATATATATATAATATATTGTTTCGCAAATATGTTATACAGACGTTTGATTTGATATTTTCTTGTATATAAGCAATTTGAAGAACACTTGAAAGCATGTTTCATTTTATATTAAAGATATAAAAAATATAATTTTTCTCCAGTCGCGTTCCATATGATTACATGCAATTTGACACAAGAATGATTTAAGATTTAAGGTAAATGTAGCGGCTGTAATGAATTTATACTGGGTGTCCCATAAGTCCTTTGAACTGAAAATAAAATTATAAAAAAAACTATATATAATATGAAATTTTTATTTATTGTTTAGTAATTTACAATAAAGAATTTGAAAAAATCCCGAAGTACGACGTCAAAATTGTATTAGGAGATGCAAATGCAAAAATAGGCAACGAGGCAGAGAATGGTGAATTTTTAAAAGACTTTGCAAAACAAAATAATATGGTTATCAAAAGCACGGACTTTGAAAGAAAAGAAATATATAAGGGAACTTGGAAATCACCGGATGGGAAAACGGTAAATCAAATAGACCATGTTTTAATTCAAAGGGAAGAAGTAAGCAGTATAAAAAATTAATCAAAACATATAGAGGATTAGCTGCGGACAGCGACCACTTCATGGTGGGAATCAAATTTCGACAGATAATACCTGTGCAAAAAACAAAAAAAAAGGAGAAGAAAACTGTTATAATTGATAATCGATTAGCAAGTCAGAAAGAGAAAGACAGATATAAGAGAATATTAAATGAAGAGCTAGAGAGAGCAAATATAGAAGAATTAGACAAGTGTGGATGCAAAATGGGATTTCATAAAGGAGAAAATGGAAAAATGTGTTGCAGAATGCAAGCAAAAATTGAGAAAAAGCAAAAAAGATTGGTTCGATGAGGAATGTGAAAAGGAAATAAACGAAAGAAGTAAGTTGCGATTGGTAGCGATAAGCCAAGCGACAAAAATAAATAAACAAAAGTACATGGAACAGCGGAAAGTTTGCAAGAAACTGCTTAGGGAGAAGAAAAGGAAGTATATAAAGAAAGCCAGCTTTGTAAAATAGAAGAATTACATAAAAATAGGGAGATAAGAAATTTATATCAAGGTGTAAAAAGACAAAAAAACGGCTTCGAAGCAAAACCAGTGTTTATAAGGGGTCAGGATGGACAACTCATTGCATATGAAGAAGAAATGTTAGCAAGATGGAAAGACTACTTTAAGGAACTGCTGAATGAAAAGGAGTGGGATAACAACAATCACGAAGTAAGCAATTTCGAGGAACAGCAAATGGGGTTGGAGGAAAAACCAGACCTAGAGGATATAAAAAAGGTTCTAGGTAGCTTAAAATCAAATAAAAGTACTGGTATAGATGAAATCACAGGCGAGATGCTTAAATTTGGAGGGAACAACTTGATTGAAAAAATATACAGTTTGATAGGGAAATTTGGGAAACAGAAAGAATGCCGCGTGAATGGAGTTAGGCGTTAATAAGCCCAATGTTTAAAAAAGGCGATAAAACAAATTGCAAGAACTATAGAGGAATAGCCTTATTGAATGTTGTATATAAGGTGTTAGCGACCTGTATAAAAAATAGACTTTCAGCGAAAATGGATGGAAGAATAGGAGAATACCAATGTGGGTTTAGGGCAGGAAGAAGAGTAGTGGACCAAATTTTTACATTTGGAGAGATCCAGGCTGAGAGTTACCAACATCAAAAAGAGAAATGTATTATTTATAGATTTTAAAACTGCATATGATACAATCAGTACATCGGCAGTATACCAAGCACTACGGGAATTAGGAGTGGATAAAAAAATTATAAAGCTAGTAAAGTTGACTCTTCAGGACACGAAAAATAGAATAAAAGGAAAAAAAATATTTCGAAAAGTTTAAGGTAAAAACCGGGTTGCGGCAAGGGGACCCGTTGTCAACAGTTTTATTTAATTATGTACTAGAAAATATAATCAGGGAAGCAAATTTGAATAGGAATGGTTTACTGTACAATAGAAAGCACCAATGTTTAGCATGACATTGCAATTGTTGCTAGAAGCAAAAGCGAATAAATACAAGTGTTAAAAGCACTTGACAAGAATGCAAAGGAAAAGGGTCTACTAATAAATCAAGAAAAACTAAATATATGAGATGGACAGATGGCGACTTTATGGCAGGAGTGAACATAAATGTAAAACTGGATGGAGGTAAAGTATATAATTTTGAAGAGGTCGATCAATTTGTCTATTTGGGAGCAACATTCACAAGAAAACCGGATACAAAGGAAGAAAGCAAAGCAAGACTTGGGAAGGGAAATAGATGTGTATATGGTCTAAACCATGTCCTAAAAAGTAAGTTAATAACTAATAAGCTAAAAATTATATTGTACAAAACCATAATAAGACCAACAGTTACATTTGCTTGTGAAACGTGGATATTAAGGAAAGCAGATATAAGATCCCTAGAAAAATGGGAAAGAAAGGTACTAAGGAAAATTTTTGGAGGAAAAAGAAACAATGGGGTATGGGAAAGAAGAACAAACCAAGAGCTTGCGGATATTTACAAAGAACCAAGTATCACAGGATATGCTAGAGCACAAAGGTTGAAGTGGTTAGGACACATCGAAAGGATGGCAGAAAATAGGATTCCAAAAATGATAATTTGCAGAAGCATAGGAGAAAAAAAGAGAAGAGGGTGACCAAAGGAAAGATGGAAGAGCGAAGTGGAGGCGGATTTAAGAACCTTAGGTGTACAAAACTGGAAACGCATGTGCCAAAATAAGAATATATATATATACGTGGCGACGCTGGTTGCTAGCCGAAAACCCATTGGCACAGCTGGCCGAAAGCACAAAATGGCGATAGGACTCCTGTGTGAGCGCTCGTTGTTTTTGTGTTTTTTGTGTTTCTTGACACATGTTTCCCCAACATCCTTTGCTCCCAAGTACCCAACACTTTTGCTAGCCAAGTGCAATACTCTTCTTGGTTATGCCGCACTGATGACGGCTAATGAGCCAGAAACATGCATGTCTGCGGTTACCATTCCATATATATATATATATATATATATATATATAATGTACTTAATTTTCTTTAACCATTTTAATATGTTTCTTTTTATTCTTGGGTAAAGGTTATAGTAGTAAATAAGGAACACTGATTTTACAACGTTTCGCACATTTTTTATTGTGCTTTATCAAGTCTAAAAATAATTTATGAAATATCAAATTATGTTTACAATATATATAGAATGTACAAATTTAAACATATTAAAAATTCTTTAAAAATTTCTTTTAAAACAGTGTACTTACCTTGGAGTTAAATATTTTAAATTTATATCATGAAGTTTTCAATTTACTTTACTTTGATGGAATATGTCATTAATACAAATTATTTAGTAGATAGGGAAGTAAATGAATGAGTGAAAAAAAAAAAGAATTATCTAAAAGTGTATCTTGCCATTCAAAACACCAAAAAAATGGAGTTATAATAAGTCTTACCGATCGAGCTATTGCTCTAACATCTGCGGAATATCGACCAGAAACCTTACAAAAAGTTAAAGATACATTAATAAAGAACCACTACCCAAAAAAACATCATTTCCAGAATAGTTAATCAAAGAACATACCTATTTTATAATAAATCCAAAATAACACCAAAAAATAAAAATGAGGAAAACAAATATATATCTCTACCATTCACTGAAGGTCTTTCACAAAAAATTAAACATATTCTTTCTAAACATAATATAACTGTTTGTCATAAACCACACAACTTAATAAACTCGTTATATACACCACTAAAAAGTAAAGTACCAAACAAAAAGAAATCAAATATAATTTACTCTATTCCATGCTTGAATTGTCCTAAAAAATATATTGGAATGACAACACAATGGTTAGAAAACAGATTAATGGGTCAATTCTGTGCAAATCTGTAAGGTCTGTAAGAAATATCTGTAAGACTTTAAGAGCATATAAACGTATAAATAAAATGCAATTCTGTGTGGGTCTGTAGCTTACAAATTCCTGTAACTTTTGTAATTTTTATGTGCGCAGTGGGACCACTCGTAAGCTGCTTACAGGCTCGTAAAGTCTTACAGATATTTCTTATAGGCCTTACAGATTGGCACAGAATTGACCTATAAATGGACACAAATATACGAAAAACGCTTCAACTGCCTTACATAAACACGAATCCCAAACCAAGCATGAATTTAACTTTAATGAAACCAAAATACTAGCACAAGACTCTAATTACAGAAAATTAACCATAAAAGAAATGATTGAAATAAAACGAGAAAAAGAAGCTGTTAATGACAAAAAAGATATAAATAATTTAAGCCAAATATACTACAATCTAATAAAATAAGTATAAAGAGTAAGTAGGTAGATATATTATATGTTTAATAACACCAGATACACTTTTAGATAATTCTTTTTTTTTTTTTCACTCATTCATTTACTTCCCTATCTACTAAATAATTTGTATTAATGACATATTCCATCAAAGTAAAGTAAATTGAAAACTTCATGATATAAATTTAAAATATTTAACTCCAAGGTAAGTACACTGTTTTAAAAGAAATTTTTAAAGAATTTTTAATATGTTTAAATTTGTACATTCTATATATATTGTAAACATAATTTGATATTTCATAAATTATTTTTAGACTTGATAAAGCACAATAAAAAATGTGCGAAACGTTGTAAAATCAGTGTTCCTTATTTACTACTATAACCTTTACCCAAGAATAAAAAGAAACATATATATATATATATATATATATATATATATATATATTTTGTTATGATGTAGTGTTTCACGGATGGTAGAATGAACAGTAGTGGTGTTCCGGGTTTCAATCCGTTGGTTGTTTGTGTCTTCACGACGTTTCGCCAACATCTCAGCTGGCATTTTCAAGTGATGCTTCCTTTGCGGCTGCTCAACTTGAGCAGCCGCAAAGGAAGCATCACTTGAAAATGCCAGCTGAGATGTTGGCGAAACGTCGTGAAGACACAAACAACCAACGGATTGAAACCCGGAACACCACTACTGTTCATATATATATATATATATATATATATGTCTTTTGGCAACTTTCATGACACCACTTTTTTTTATTTAAAAAGGTCCATTTATGTCTAAACAAACCTCCTGCAAAGTCGTTTCAAAAAATTTTCAATATTTTTTGATGTGTGACAAAAACAATATAAAATGGATACTTTGATAACATTCCCTATATATATGATTTGGTCGCAATGATGACACTACATATGATCAAAATCGTCATCAAAGAAACCACATAGTATGTTCTGTTTAACTATACATAAAGAATACTGCATAAGGTCGCTATGATATCTATACATTACTTATATAGTGTCACCGAAGCGACCAGATAATACAAATAAAAAAGTTTAATTTGCGAATATATATATTGGAAAGCTATATATTGTCTGGTCATTTTACTGACTGTATATATAAACTTATCATTGATTGAGTTATGATGCATACTGAATACGAAACATTTAACCGCATATAATTTTTCGGATTCAAAATTGAAGCTTTCTTTTTTTTAAATAATACACATAAGATGGCGTTTTTTAGATAATATTTCGCTGGCGCCATAGGTCGCGTGAATTCTCAACTAAAAAAAATCAAGAAACGTTTTTATTTTGATTTGCTAGATAGTTATGTCATTGTATAAGGACCAGAGATAATATATAATATTATATTGTCTCTGATAAGGACTAACCTTATACAATGGTTATGTGTTCCTATCATTGAAGGATTCCCGGAATTGTGCAAGTGACGTCGAGTGTTCTTCATTGTTATAAGTGCGTTTGATTGTTGAACGGTGCATCGACAAACAAAAAACATTTTGTGATCAGTAGGAAAAGTAAGTAAAATCATCGTTTTGATTTCAATCAGAGTGTGATCGTAATTAGGTGCTTATACGCAACGATATTTTTTTAAGTGTATGTATAATACGTAATTAGGTTCGAGCTAATGTCATCAAAATGCCCATAGCGTATCAATATAGAAATAGTAATATGCGGTCATTTTGACAACGTTATGGGAAATATGTAGTTAACCTCTAACAATAGTTTTTTGCTACTCGTTCAGGATTTGTTCCACAATTTGGTGAATTTTTTGTAGATCTATACTAATAATAAACAAAAAAGTGATAGGAGAGTTATAATTGGTGATCTTAAAACAACGTGTTAATAGTACGTAATTAATTCCGAGCTAATGTCATCGATATAACCATCGGATATCAATACTGAAATGGTAACAAGTGGTCATTTCGATAACTTTGAGCGTTATATGTATTTTTCTTCGAACAAAAATTCTCCGCTCCTCGTCTTGGATTTGTACCGCGATTAGTTGAATACATCTATTAAGTCAATGCCTATTGAGAAAAAAATAACAAAAGGTGAGAGATTAAAAAAGTGATCGTATAATAAATAAAAAAAATTCTAACATGTATTATCGACAATTTATAGGCAATACTTAGTTAACGTTAAACAATAGTTTTCGTTACTTGTTCCGGATTTGTACCGCGGATTTTTGAGTTTTTTGTAGATCTATTCCAAAAAAAACGAAAAAAAAAGAGAAAATTATTAATAGGTCAGTTCAACAACGTAGGTACAATATGTAATTAGGTTCGAGCTCTTGTCATCGAAATTACCATAGCGTATCAATATAGAAATAGTAATATGCGGTCACTTTGACAACGTTATGGGCAATATGTAGTTAACCTCTAACAATAGTTTTTTGCTACTGGTTCAGGATTTGTTCCGCAATTTGGTAAATGTTTTGTAGATCTATATTAATAATAAACAAAAAAGTGATAGAAGAGTTATAATTGGTGATTTTAGCAACGTGTTAATAGTACGTAATTACTTCCGAGCTAATGTCATCGATATAACCATCGGGTATCAATACTGAAATAGTAACAAGTGGTCATTTTAACAACTATATGTGCAATTGGTAGTTTACTTCTAACAAAAATTCTCCGCTATTTGTTTTGGTTTTGTAGGTACCGCGATTAGTTGAATATGTCTATTAAGTTAATGTCTATAGAGAAAAAAAAAATTACAAAAAGTGATGGAGATTAAAAAAGTGATCGTAATAAATAAAAAAAATTCTAACATCTATTTTCGACAAATTTTGGGCAATACTTAGTTAACGTTAAACAGTAGTTTTCGCTATTTGTTCAGGACTTGTATCGCCATTTTCTGAATTTTTTTTAGATCTATTCCAATAAAAAACGAAAAAAAAAGAGAAAATTATTAATAGGTCAGTTCAACAACGTATATAGGTACAATATGTAATTAGGTTCGAGCTCTTGTCATCGAAATTACCATCGCATATCAATATAGAAGTAGTAATATGTGATTATTTTGACAATTTTTTTTCTTGTTTAGGCTTTTCACCATAATTTGCTGGTTTTTTTTATCCATTTCAATAGAAAAAAAAAGGAAAATTAAAAAATGAGAGAAAAGAAAATGCATCGAGAAGGAGAAAAAAGTGAATTGAAAAAGTCACCGGGGAAGAAAAAGACAGGTATGAGCTTAAAACATTCCTTTTCTTCTGTTTCGTTACTTTTTGTATTTTTTCGTATATTTTATTTTTAATAAGTTTACTGTTCGACGTTATATAATTGTAGTTTTTTTTACAGATAACTCGGACACGTCACATCGGATGGTAACCCGTCTCCTTCGTAATAGCAGTATACGAACAACTCGATCTTGACCTCTCGCGAGTTTGATTCAGATAATTCAAGCGAATCAACGGCGGAGTCACCACCGCCAACGAAAAAGTCCAGGAAATTGTCGTCAAAACAAAAGGAGAATCGAAACGACCACGCGAACGACAAAAAACCGAAAAAAAGATGGTCACGGCAAGAAAAGGACGCTGCTTTATATGCATTTGGTGCAATAATCAAAAACAATAAATTGCCGTCGACGAATGAAATCAACACATTTTTGAGAGAAAATAATCTGGTTAAGAGGACGACCGATCAAGTGCGTATATGGGCTTCGAACCAAAAGAAAAAATGGAGTTTGGGACTATAACACTTTATTCGGGGCAAAATGTATTCCCTCGGATTACAAAGGCCATACGCAATTTGGTCTGCGGGAATTTTCATTATCGTTTATTGTGTTAACCGTTTATACCATATTTACTGTGTTTTGAAAGTATTCAACCCTTCTTTATACCAAAAAATTACTAGTAAGATCAAAGAAAAATAATCTAAGTTTGCATAACCTTTGAGATCTACGGTATGTTGTATCTTGTAAAAGTTCTAATATTTTCTAAGGTATTTTTTTTCATTTATTTTTTGAAGGTATATTGAATATGTTATCTTTACTTTATTTATTATAGATGAAAACTTTTCGACCCATTTTTGTACCAAAGAAATGATAAGCTTAAGAAAAAACATTTTTAGTTCGTAAGATCATTGAGAATTCTGGTTAGTATTAGTTTCGTTTAATATAACAACCAGATTATATAGTTTTTATTTAGAAATGTGATAAATATATATAAGCTTGTTCATTTATATACTACAAAAAATGTTAAGGGTTGGCAAAACCGTTTTTTAACTATTTCAAAATAGTTAATTTTGATTTAATAATTATATTCTTAATCATATGTTATCGATAAAAAACATGTAACATGTGTGAATAATCGACAAAATAAATAGTTGATATAAAAATCATAATATTGTTATATTTATTATGTGTCTAATTCTGCGACTTTAATTACAGACATTTTCAAATAATATTTCGGACTTGTTAAATTTGATGGCAAAATATAAAAGAAGCTGCTAATTAAGATTTGCCATTTGCAAGTATACCACTCTGTCTTTCCTACAGGAAATCAACATCGCATGCACTTAGCATTAAGAATATTTTACATCTCATGGTCATTTTGGTGACGAATGTCGTTAAAAGTTACCTTTATACGTATATTACATATGGTGGTAATTTTAGTGACTATTATTTGAAAAACATCATGAGATCACCAAGAATCGTCGCGCTTGCATAGATTTAGGATTTCAAATTGATTATTCAATTTGATGGCAAGTGAATAAATAAGTTTCTCCGTCAATTATACACAAGCTATTTCGGTCGGATATTCAAAAAACTTGTCGGTTCGCTTGGCCGCGTGTCAGAAAAATGATCATACTGTTTTTTGTCATCAAAATGACCCAAGTATACTCGAACATTGAAACTCCAATATTAGAAAAATTAAAAAAAAAATGATTAAATTGGCTTTGTGATCATTTGAATAGATAATTAAACCCGTTTTTCGATATATGTGACCGACTTAGTTTGATCCTAGCGAAAATTGATAAATCCTTTTAATTCGGGCTATCTTTCGCTTTTCGGATCATGTAGTGTTATCCATTCGTCAGTTCTGTTGGAAATCAACATCGCATGCACATAACACTAAAAATGGTTCACATCTAATGGTCATTTCGGTGACTCATGTCGTCAAAATTACCTTTACACGCATTTTACATATTGTGGTCATTTCAGTGACCATTATTTCAAAAACGTTATGTGATCACCAAGCATCGTCGCACTTGGTTACTGCCAAAAATATGGCAATCTTGTTGATTGATTACAAATAACCGAGTCTATTAATAATTTTGATGAGTGTTGTCAATACAACTATATTACGCACTTCGCAAATTGTGGTCATTTCAGTGCCCAATCTTTCGAGAAAAGCCTGTAAATTTAAAATACCCTTTTTGTTCAAGTATGCAAAAACTATTTATTTTAGCGACAACGAACAACATACGTTCATAATTGTTTTTTTTTATCTTTTATACAGAGTGAAATATATAGTTGTTTGTAGTTAACTATTACGTCAATTTTGAAATATATGACATGCTAAATATCTTTACTGTCCACAATGTGTAACGTATTTGATCTGATAAATGAATAAAAAATGATTTCAATATCTCCAGTTATAGTTATGAAAATGACCATCGAATATAATGTGGCCGGTTTGATGACTTCTCAATTTATATATTGGATTTTATCATTGTCACCAAAATACCTCTTTAAAATTTTTTGGATATTTTGATGACAGTAATCAATGTAGCCATCAAACGTAAACGATGAATTTTGGTGACTCTTCAAAAAAGTTCCATATGTATACTTGAATTTCATTTTGATGACAGTCATGGAAGTTCCTAGCTGACATATAAGTCTAACAGTGACGGTCACGAAAATTACCAAAAGTCATGGAAGTGTCCAACGAATATAAAATAATGTCATCGAAGTTGCCAAGCAACATACATATATATATATATATATATATATATATATATATATATATATATATATATATATATATATATATATATATATATCTATATATATATATATAATAAAAATTTTATTGGGTCTGCAGCAAATTAAAAGAACAATTGTACTCTTTTAAATTCTTTATTCCGAGCTTTCGGCTGTTGCTACAGCCATCATCAGGGAAGCTACAAACATTATAATTAAATATAATAATATTTAATATAATATAATTTTTACTTACAACTTTTTGAGATTGTAGTTAATTCGATGATAAATAAAAACATGAAATATAATTTACAAATGTAAAAAACAGGTAAATAATGTTTGTAGCTTCCCTGATGATGGCTGTAGTAACAGCCGAAAGCTCGGAATAAAGAATTTAAAAGAGTACACTTGTTCTTTTAATTTGCTGCAGACCCAATAAAATTTTTATTATTATAATTAATTAGTCAGCAAATAATATATATATATATATATATATATATATATATATATATATATATATATATATCCAAAGATGATACATAACGTATCTAGTGCCTTACTGTCAAAAGTAATAATTTCAGTTTTGAACTGAAATGGTGTCGGTTAGAAATTTCTTAACACTTTAAAAGACACCTTTGATGCGGCGATATAAATAGATATAAATATCATTCAACCTATATCAGGGCAAAACCAAACTACAGACACGTTTTGCCACTTCTGCTTTGAAAAGGATTAATATGGATTTCAAAGGTCCCCTTCGTTCGTCTAATCGTTACTTGCTGAGAATCATCGATGAATACTCTCGTTATCCTTTTGCGATTGATTGTCCTGATATATCATCTACGACTGTTATTTCTGTTTTAAAAAATGTCTTTTCACACATTGGTACTCCCTATATATCCACTCTGACTGAGGATCTTAATTTATGTCTCATGAACTAAAATCATTCTTGTTGACAATAACATTGCTTAAAGTCCAACAACTCCATATAATCCTCGTGGTAATGGTCAAGCTAAGCGTTACAACGGAATAATCTGTAAATCCGTTGAATTAGCTCTGAACGAAACGCCCCATGAACGAATGTTTTTTTCATACAAGATGATCTCCAAATTGGCAATCTATTTCGAGTTGGCTTTTGCGACCTGGACCTGTATATTTAAAATGTCCTGTGAGAAATTCAAAATTTGATCCCTTAGTTAAAGAAGTTAGGTACACTTCTCGATAGTAACTCAGAATATGCGTTTATAAGATACTCACATGTTTCTACTCGACATTTAGCGCCTGTGGGGGTACATGATAATGATGAAACTAATCCGGATGTTTTGATTTCTCTTAATAATGACTCTTAAGTTGTTGATATACCTAATACTAAAAACCTGCCCAATTAATATGAAAATGTTGTCGACAACTTAGAATCTGAATTTTCTAAAACCATCGAAGAAAATCCTATTCTAGAGCCTAACCTTAACCAAGAGAATTATCAAATGGAATATCCAGTCTTACGTAGAAGTTCTAGAATAAGAAAAGCTCCACAAAGATATCCAGATTAATCGATTTTTAACCGACTTCAAAAAAAGAGAAGGTTATCATTTCGACCATATTTTTTTTATGGTTGTTACCGAATATCTCCGACATTTAAAACCCGATTTGAAAAAATCTTTTTGCATTCAAAAGAGTAGAGTTTCCCATTGGTCCCATAGAAATTTGGTTATGGTCTGGTCATCAATGTGAAAGATATTCCAGGAAATACCACAAAAATTAACAGAATAAGCTCTGCAGTTAAGTTAATATGTAAATAATGATGTATAACACAAAAACATAATAATTGGCGCAATACAGTCCCACTTTAACCGATTTAAAACAAGAGGGGGTTCTCAATTCGACCATAGTTTTTTTATGTTACCGAATATCCCCGGTATTTATAATCCAATTTAAAAAAATCGTTTTGCATTCAAAAGAATAGAGTGTCCGTGTGATTCCATAAAAATTTGATTAAGGTCTGGACATCAATGTGGAGGATATTTCAAGAAACAACACAAAAATCAATAAAAAAAAGCTCTACAGTTAAGTTAATATGTTAATAATGATGTATAACATAAAAACATAATAATGTGCCCGTTACTGTCCCACTGTTAATCCAAAGACCTCTTCTCACAAGGAGAAGGAATGAGCATTTCATCAATTCTCTTGCTCACTGCATGTTGGTGATTTCAGACGTTGGTGATTTCAGACGTTGGTGATTTCAGACAATTAAGTCCACGTTTTATCACGATGTTTTCCACGTGCTTCGTGTTTTTAGGTGTTAGACAATTTACTTATGTCTCCAAAAAGTCACATTGGTACATGTCGTGATTGCTGGGGATTGAACTCAGTACCTCTTGCACGGTATTTGAAAGGTTTTGAAAATAGTACAACATGGATCAAGCAACAACTAAAAATGATAAAATAAAAACTTTAAAAAAAAATTAAACTTCCTTTAAAAAAATGCCCTAAAAAGCCAGAAATAAAATCTTTATTTCTAAAAAAAACTAGGCATCTGATTTAGATTTCCTTGAAGTCGGCTCCAATGGTTTATATTTTACCTGCCTTGCTCTTTCTTCAGGTCCATGATAAACTTCCATATGGATGCTGAGAACAAACGTAAGAAAGAGAATAATTAAGACAATTCCTTAATATAGAAATGGAATAATATTTATAAATTATAAATACCTGTTGCTGATAGCCACGATGCCATCCTTACACTGCATTAGTTATTTTGGCCAATCGCTGCTTGACACCATTGTTGCAATTCCACATACAATAAGGAAAACGCGGAAATCGTCGGTTTTTTCGTTCTTGTCGTCCAATCCAGGTTTCTTCGAAATATTCCACCAATTCCTGTCCGTCAGCATGGAGAACAGCATCTTCGCACAATTTTTCGAAAGCCTCTTCAAGTTTTTATGGTGGAACGAAAGCCAATATGGAAAGCATCTTCAGTTTAAAAGCAAATTATTATTTCGTCGTTCGTGTTCATTTAATATCGCATCGTCTTATAACAATATCCCTGCTGAATTTAAATTATTGAGTCCGTCGGTATTTCATCGGAAAATGAGAATGATGCTATTGGTTTAACTGTGCGTTTGCGTCTGTGTGTTGGTGGCTCAAACATATATATGTAAATTACATCATGTAGAAAAGGGTGTAGAGCGGACAGTGGGCTAAGAATATCCTACTTTAAAGATTTATTTTTGTTGTGGATTAAGTTGGGTTCCGGGAGTAGAGAGAGGCATCTGCACTTGTTGCAGATGAATCTATCCAGAACCTATTGTCATGAAAAAGTTTAATACCTTTATTTAATTAAAATCTATGTTTTTCTTAGAAACTAAATTATGACTGCCATCATGTCACATAGATTGTTATATTTTTGTATTTTTTATCTTGACAATAAACAGCTATTATTATTATTATTAAATTATGCATCAGCTTTATATCTCGTCTTTAAACCGTATGACTGAATTTGCCAAAAAATGCATTGGCAGAAATGAAAAAAGCAGCCACGGTGTATTGTCTCTGGTAAACTGTTTTTCACTGCACTAATCATTCATAGTTCGAAGTCGCCCACAACAGTATTTGGCTTCATTGTTGGTTGGAAATACCTAATTCGTTGTAATAGATATGTGTAGCTTTGTTCAGTTTTGTCTGGCATCAAAGCGTAAACTAATGGCATCACACGAATATTATACACATTAATGACCTACTAGAAGCCACTAATGACCCGATACATGGTTTTGCAGATAATAGCAACCTACACTGTAGCAAAACGCACAACCGTCCCATATCTCTAGATATTCTGGAACAGTACAGAAGATCCACAACGACTTCTCTTAATCAAGATTTGAGAATTGTAGACGAGTGGGGAAGAAAGAATCTTGTTAATTTCAACGCTTCCAGGACAAAGACATGTTGTCTATCCAACAAGAGGCAAACAAAAGACTCATTCATCACAATGAACGATCAGACGCTAGTAGCAAGCGACTCCATTACGTTGGTTGGTATAACGATCTCCCAGGACTTACTCTGGAACGAACATATTGCATCCATAGCAACTGCAGCAGGAAAGAAATTAGGATTTCTCTTTAGAGCACGGAAGTATTTCTCTCCATCCAACTTAGCTACTCTTTACAACGCCAAAATACGACCTAATCTTGAATACTGCTCGCATGTATGAGGTTCGGCAGCTCTGTCAAGGCTCAGAGTTCTTGATGCAATACACTTCGACTAATAAACGACACCAGTATCACCAAAAACCTAGCTTTATTTTCCCACCGAAGAGCAGTGTCTGATCTTTCCTTGTTTTACCGATACATAAACGATTTTGTTTAGAAGAACTCCGCTCTATAATGCCTCCACTTGCCAGACAAGCCAGTGCAACGCGACGTGCCAACTCCATGCACCCTTATACTGTTCAGTGTCAGACATCGAGAACGGATCGATTCGATCGTTCCTTCATCCCTAGGGTCTCCAGATTGTGGAACTCCTTACCTTCCCACGTCTTCCCCACTCATCCTAAGTTGCAGTCCTTTAAATCCCAAATCAATAAATTGGCTCTTCTACCCCAATAGATGTTCTAGGTAAATTTGTATTTAGGTCTATACCTGAGAGGATATCCATAAAAAAAAATACAATGCATATATGGTATACATTTGGGTGAATAGGGATGGTACGGTTTTTAAAAGGGCCATCGATAAACTAGTGCTGCGATTTCGCGGATAATTTTTGCCACTTAAGAATACAACATTAACATTATAATGAAATTTCATATTTATATTCATTACATTACAATGGATACTTCGAACAACTAACCTTTCGAACAATTTTCTTCGAACAATTTACTTCGAACAATTTGCATGAAATCCACTTATATAGCCTTATAGCACCTCTGTAAGTCGAATTATGTGGTGATTATGTGGGAAGTGCAGTTATTTGCAACAATTTTGCACTATATTGACAATATCTCTTGTTGGATTTTAATTTCACAAGGTTTACTTATTATTGGTATTTTCATAAAAAATCAGAATAATTTGAAAAAAATGCCGATATTTCCAAGTTTTAGAGTTGCAACCCTTTAAATATTTAAATACTTACCAACAAATTCAGCCTGTCAAAATACATAAAAAACACTTAATGCTATGACCCTATAATGCCAACGAAAACCCACCTGTCGCCCGTATTATAATTTGTGTTTTAAGTATTTTTTAAATGTGTAGTTATACTCTTTCCAAAGTCAATGTAAAATCTCTTGGTCTTTGTCTGAATATTAAACTCCTTTGTTTACCATGCCGACCATTGGCGTGGAATTAAAGAAATTTTTATTAATTTTTATTTTAAATTTCAAAAGAAAAACGTATATTTGTATATTTTGTATCAATTTGAAAATTGTCAAAGAAATTAATTCTTTCAAATTAAAACTTGTTAATTTTAGTTTCTAATAAGAACATTTGACTCATTATTCAAATGGCACGTAACTCATAATATTTTTATAACAATTGTTTGCAAGTAATACTTATTTTGTCAGACAATCTTAAAAGATAGTCTGTCCAGCAAGGACCACGAGGGGGTATAAGCCTTCCTTGCCTTTAGAAAGGAAAGGGTTGGGTATGTTAGTAAGAAGTGAAAACTGTTTAAATATGAAGAACCTTGTTAATTAATTTAAGTATATATTTTTTAAGAATATTTTCATATTATCTTTCTAAGAGTCATTGACGAACAATTGAATAGTAAAGTAGAGAGAACATTTTCAAAAAATATAAACGTAGGAATTTTCGAAAATATATTTGGCAACCTAGATTCGAAAGTCGGTTCCTTTGTTGGGGTTAGAAGGCGTGGTTGTCTTTTTACATTAATATTAGTTAAACTATACTTTGGTTATATTATTTTAAACTTTAGTACGGGTGCCAATGAACCAAATTTATTCTTTTGAATTTTATTTTCGTTATTATTTAAATTAAGTTAGTAAAATCGATCATCTTTCTTCATTATTTTCGTATCCTTTTTATTTCCATTTTTCAAATAAATTGAACAATATTGCACCGGCACATTACAAAGATTTGAGGAAAATTTCCGGACATAATGTTGTGCTAACCATCATTAAAGATAAAAACACTGAATAATAATTTGAATCTCTTTAATCTATTGTAATTAATTATATTTAAACAGTATCGTCTCTTTGAACTGTGCATTAGTGAAAATTAATTTGAATATTTATTCATATGTAACAAAATTATGCTTTATTCATATAAAACCTAATGCAGTTAATAAATTATTGTATTGCTATAGGGGCTTAAAACAATACAATTAAATTCATCACTGAAATTTAATTTTAAACATCAAGCATATTTACATCACAAAATAACAACTGTTTAGATGCAATTAGCAGAGTTATAAATCGCATTTAATTCCATACCACTTACTTATTATTGGATATACCTACAAGATTTAATGAATTTTACTCATACTTATAACAATTTATTAACTAATTAAGGTCACACTTATATTGATTGTTATGAAATTTTTGTCCTAGAGAAAATGTTTGTATACGTTTATTATTAACGAGTATCTGTTACTTTAATTGATTACTCATCGTGCCATTTTGTTGTTTTTTTTTATAATTTCTGTCTTATCTATCGTATGCTTTACAATTGATGGTAACAAAGTATAGTATAGAAGAGTGCAATAAATACTACAAAGCCTGGTAGTCCAGAAAGTACCTCTGGGAACATACATATTTTATTTTAAGCAGAAGTATATAACATCTTGCAATATGCAAAAGAAATAATTTTATGGGTTATAACATAACGCATCATCTATTAGTCCATTGAAATGTTACATTTTTTAGGCCTAACCTTGCGTTTTTTTGAGGACGCAATTTTATTTTTTAGAAGTGTAGAGAGGGTCAGTGTAAAGCTAAAACCAAGTTTGTGGGGTCGCCACCCTTGTCCAACGGCCGCCATCTTGAAAATAGGGGTTGAAATGGTTTTTACGTGTATCTCTTAAACTATTTATTTGATAAAAAAAATTATAAACATTTTTTGTTGCAAATTAAATTCTCTACAACTTTGGTTGGGTAACTTTTTCTCGTAGAGCTATAAATAAAAAAGTTATAAGCGAAAATGTTCAGAAATCCGAGAAAAAAAATTATTTTTTCGATATAACTTTTTTATTTATTATTTTACAAAAAAATAATATCAGACCATTTTTGTAGATCGTCTTTTGAGGAACAACTTTTAATAGCAACATTTTTTCATTAAGTCAATAGCTAAGGTTTTACAGCGCTCCGAAGTGAGTACTATTTTTCAGTACTCTTAAATATACATATATTATACGTGTGTACTAATAATGTGTCATCAGGTTTTTTATTTTGTTATTATAAAATTTATTAACATTTTTTGTTGCAAATTAGATTCTCTACAACTTTGGTCCAGTAACTTTTTGTCGTAGAACTATAAATAAAAAAGTTATAAGCGAAAATGTTCAGAAATTCGAGAAAAAAATTATATTTTTCGATATAACTTTTTTTTGCATTTTACGAAAAAATGATATCAGACCATTTTTGTAGATCGTTTTTTGAGGAACAACTTTTATTAGCAACATTTTTTCATTAAATCAATAGGTAAGGTTTTAGAGCGCTCCGAAGTAAGTACTATTTTTCAGTAAAATTTCGAAATGCAAAAATATGCAAAACATTTATTAGAAGAAAACCATTCCTTCAACACAAATTTAGAAATTTTACACGTTAAAAATAAAAGTCTTAAATTAAATCTATTAGAATCATTAAAAATTAATAAAAAGAAAAAATCCAATATTTTATTAAACGACCAACTAGAGGTAAATCATTCGCCTTTACTTAATCTTTTTAATACCATATCTGTTTAATGGTTCATGTATTGTGCGTCAGGTTTTATATACGGAGATGTCATTGCGGACAACTTGCTGTTTCTTCATGCTTTTTCAGGGTGTGACACAACTTTAGCTCCTTACAATATCGGTAAAATGAAATTTGTAAAAACCCTGGAAAAACATTCAGAGTTTAGCAAGTGGAACGGCTTTGTTTCTTAACAAGAGTGTTGACTCTGCTTTGCTCGCTGTAATTGGTGAACGTTTTTTTATCTCTGTATATGGTGGTAAACAAGATGATAATTCTCTTGACAGCCTAAGATACAACCAATTCGCCAAGGCAGTGACAAAAAGTACATTTAATTTATCTTCACTTCCTCCAACACAAGACACAGCTCGCTTCCATACTTTCCGAGTCTACCATCAAGTCCAGTCGTGGCTTGGTAATTATAATGATCCTGAAGACTGCAGCTGGAAAAAAAAGGATAATTATTGATGCCAGTGCAAAGCTCTAAACCTCCAGCACCCCCTGAGTTTCTAAAATTGATCTTTTGCAAATGCAAAGGAAACTGTGGAGCGATGTGTGGATGTCGAAAAGCAGGGCTGAAATGTTCTGCAGTGTGCTTCCATTGTTCTGGAGAGACATGTAGCAACGTAATGGAGCTCTTAGAATTAATAAATGAAAATGATTTTGATGATGAACCACCGACATTTACACCCCTTCCTTCTCCAGTTCTCCCACTGATATTTGATTTAGAAAGCCAATCAGATGCTGAGCCGCAACTTGGTGCATCGAAAAGACTCAGGACGGAGTAATTGTAATTTAGAAAATCACCGTGGATTATGCTTATTGCGGATACCACGTAAAAAAAACGAGCCTCTAGACTCTAGACTGGTGTGGAAAAGAGTCATTAATTAATTAGTAATAATATTGAAAAATTAATAATTAAAAAAATTATAATAACAAAATAAAAAAAAAACCTGATAACACATTATTAGTACACACGTATAATATATGTATATTTAAGAGTACTGAAAAATAGTACTCACTTCGGAGCGCTGTAAAACCTTAGCTATTGACTTAATGAAAAAATGTTGCTAATAAAAGTTGTTCCTCAAAAGACGATCTACAAAAATGGTCTAATATTATTTTTTCGTAAAATGATAAATAAAAAAGTTATATCGAAAAAATATTTTTTTTTCTCGAATTTCTGAACATTTTCGCTTATAACTTTTTTATTTATAGTTCTACGAGAAAAAGTTACTGGACCAAAGTTGTAGAGAATCTAATTTGCAACAAAAAATGTCAATAACTTTTTTTTATCAGATAAATAGTTTAAGAGATACACGTAAAAACCATTTAAACCCCTATTTTCAAGATGGCGGCCGTTGGACAAGGGTGGCGAGCCCACAAACTTGGTTTTAGCTTTACACTGACCCCCTCTACACTTATAGAAAATAAAATTGCGTCCTCTAAAAAACGCAACCCCAAATGTAACTTTTCAATGGACTATATACTAATATTATAAAGAGGAAAGGTTTGATTTTTTGTTTGTTTGTTTGTTGGAAATGAATAGGCTCCGAAACTACTGGACCGATTTCAAAAATTCTTTCACCGTTGGTAAGCTACACTATTCCCGAGCGACATAGGCTATGTTTCATTTAAAAAAAAATAGGGATCCTTACTAAAATGCCATTAATGTAACCAAAAATGACCTTAAAATCCTTACATCGCGTGCGCTGAGAATACTATTGATTATCGAATAAAATAATGTACTACGATTTTGAAGAATATATAAATATCTACAAAAAATACCGCGACAGCATATGTCTAACTGTTATAGTTACGTCACAATAACTATTTTTTAATTTTTTAAAAGTTTTATCTTGGTATTAATGCTTATCAAAATAACTTATTTCATAATCACGACAGATATCACGAATTTAGCATGTGCAATGGGACGAGGCTACTTATAAAGGACTTAAAGGACAATTAAGTTGTAGCAACCATTATAACTGAACCACCAGCTGGTCAACTACCTCATACACTGAGGATACCGATGATCCCAACTGATCTACCAAATCCATTTAAACCGCTTCAATTTCCTATCAAAACATCTTTCGCTTTTACTAATAATAAGTCTCAAGGTCAAACCTTCCAATTATTAGGAATCGGTTTTCCTCGTGGCCAACCGCCTACGGCGGGTCGGAGCACCTGAAAATCAATTCAGAAAATAAAACAACATGTAATATTGTTTACATGGAAGCGTTGACCCAATAAATTTAATGGCTTTTGTTATTTTTCTTTAATCCCCGTGCAAAGCCGGGGCGGGCTGCTAGTTACATATATACGGATAGTCAGGTGGCTATTGAGGCTTTTATTCTAAAATTTGGCCGCTTGAATCTACACAAATTATTTAATTAACCACAGAGGATCAAATAGAGATACTAAAAGATCTGTACAACACCACATATGATACCAAAGAATAGCTAAAATCGACTTTCATAACTTTGCGGAAAAAAACCTAATGCTACTGAATGCAGTGATCATCGCACCATCAGCTCAATGAGCCACACTCTAAAAATATTCCTGAAAATCATTTACCAAAAGATCTACAGAAAACTTGAGCAAGATATTGGTAACACTCAGTTCGGCTTTAGAAACGCAATGTTTGTGTTTGGTGTACTGGTTTAATGTAGTGGTGCAAGAGCTGTGATATGTGTTCCTCAAAGAAGGGTCCTAAAACGAGGCTTAAGGGAAAACTAAGACAATACCTATCAGGATGTCCATTTAAAAGGATCGCAGTGGATATACTAGGACCACTTCCCGTGACGTCTGTTGCGGAAGCCCTCCTATAGAATGTGGTTGCGCGACATGGAGTACCACTCGAAATCCACTCAGACCAGGGTCATAACTTCGATTTAGATGTTTGGAAGGAGATGATGAATCTACTGGGGGTTAAGAAGACTAGAACTACAGCACTACATCCTCAGTCAGATAGTATGGTTGAGAGACATAACCGAAGCATCGATAATTACTTGTCAATGTTGGTAGCAGAAAATCAAAGAGATTGGGATACGCTAATACCTCTCTTTTTGTTGGCATATCGAAGTTCTCAACATCAAGGGACCGGTTACTTACTGATAGGGAATTAAGACTGCCGATCGACTTAATTGTTGGAAGCCCAACGGATGAAGAATCCGAGCAAATGTCGCTGCCTCACTACGTTGAAGACCTAAAGGAAAGGCTAAGGAGTGTCCACGATTTTTCCAGGTCAAAACTGCAGATGACAAGTGACAGGATGAAGGTCAGATTTGACAAAAAGTCGACTAAAGAAAAGGATATTGCCTTAAACTACAACGACCTTGGGAAGGACCTTATCTGGTAAAGAAGAAAATTAACGATCTAGTCTATAGGATCCAACTGTCACCGAGAAGTAAACCGAAAGTCGTCCACATCGAAGGGTTGAGCCCTTATAATGGACGTGACCCTCCGGAATGGAGTACAGAACAAATGTTGTTCGAGGCGGACAACTTTAAGAAGGGGATAGTGTTACGAGCCAGTCGTACCTGTCGCTCAGGAAGTAAACGATACAGACGGGTAGTTCTTGGAACCTGAGAATGTTCGATTGGATACTGAGAAACTTTAATGCTAGAAGTGTAATGTTAGCGACGTTCTAGAAGGATTTAATTGTATATAAAAAGTACCGCAGCAGACGGAAGAATTAATAGTAATTGTAATAGTTAGCGATAAAGTGCGATTGTTGACGAGATATTTTAAAGGCGTTATTTATAAATTGTGACTAAATTAAAGTTGAGTAAATTAGTTTAAGAAATTGTTATTTAGTTGTGTTTACCAATAAATTGTTAAGTTTGTCTGCTGTTTATCACTTATCCCGAATCCACGAAGGAAAAATTATAACAGTATGTACAAAAGTGGGTCAAAATTAAACAGTTTTTTAAAATATATTGCAAAAATCGCATGAAATAAACAAACAATTGAGGCGTAACAGAAATAGATATGTCTCATATTAAAATCATACTTGTTATCCTAATAATTTTGTCTGTCTAAGGAAATAACATTAATTTAAATTGACTTTTCTACTTCTGAGTTACTTGATTCTAATTATTTTATGCAATTTTTGCGCTTAATTTATTTGATAGTACCTGGATGACCGAGCTTTGCTCGTGTAATGTCAGTCAAATTTTGCAAGCATCTTATTTTAGCAGCACGTGTGGGACGAGCAGAAACCTGATTATTTTCATGACGGTATCCTTGAAATGAGTCTTCACTGTGAGAAGTCTGAGAATCCTGATCAGTTTGATGACGATGCTTTTCTAGGTGTTCTTGAGACGAGTTGCGGCTTCGTGAAGTTAGATTGTTTATAAGCGTTTTCTCCAAGATCGTTTGGGCATTTTTAAGTGAACACGTGCATTAAGAAGACATAAATAATATACATAAACAATTGATTTTCTTAGTCTAACCTCAAAGCAAACACTCATTGTTTTCGTGTTACTTAACAACGCCATCTGCTGGAATACCTTTAGCTGTTGTTGTGTCGGCAAAGCAATTAGTTGCTCATAATTAAAAAAAATAGTATTATTATTCGCCAATAGATGTCAGGAAAAGTTTATGTTTAACTGGATTATCGATAAAACACGAATAAAATGACATTTTCTAAAAATGATTCCTAGCTAGATCGATTTATCGCACCCGAAACCCCCTATATACTAAATTTCATGAAATTCGTTAAAGCCGATTCCGAGATTCCAATTATATATATATATATATTTTATTTATTTATTTATTTATTTATTTATTAGCAATAGTACAATAAGTCAAACATTGTATTATAATTATAACTAACTTATGTAAGCACAAATTCTCTACTGCTAGTTTTAGTGGCGCACAATGGTATTTAGAATACTGTGTGTGCGTCATTACCATTTTAATTTTTTCTAATGAGGTATTTAATAATAAAAATTAAGATAATATAAATTCTACAACAAAGTAAATAAGTAATATAATAACAATATTTAGTTACTAAAAAATAAAATGAAAGATAAAAAAAAAGATAAAAAATTCCAAAGGGTCAAAAAAAAAGAAAAATAAAATAGAACTCTATACCACATAGCTTATGCTAAAATTATTATCAATAATCCACTTTCCTATATATTTTTTTACTCTATGGTATGGTTTTAATCTAATGCTATTTGGAAGAGAATTAAAAACTTTTGGTCCAACATAATATAGATGATTCTGGCAGATAGTATGTTTTGGGTTGCTCAATACAATATTGTTATGAGCTGCATTTCTAGTATTAATGCCATGTGTAATATTAAGTTTATAATTGTCATTTTTTATCATAAATCTAATAACCGATTTTATGTACAACTGATTGGGCGTTAATAAATTGCTCTCCTTGTATAGTAGTTCCGTTGGATATCTTTTGTTTTTAAAAAGCATGACTTTAATTATCCATTTTTGTACAACCTCTAATTTTTCAATATCCGATTTGTTAGCATTTCCCCATACTACTATGCCATAACCAAGAACTGACTCTACTAAAGCAAAATAAACTTGTTTTAAGTTTGTCAGTAACAAAATATTTCTTAGTTCATCAAATTTATATATTAATTTTCTTATTTTATCAGTAATATATCTAATATGCTGTTTCCAATTGAATGTCTCATCGATGTAAACTCCCAAATACTTTAGACATGCTTGTCTTTCTACTATTTTATCACATTTGCATTGGTTATTTAATTTACAGTCAGAATTATGTAATATAATATTTTGAAAATCAGGTAAAGTTCGACTAGATAGAGAAAAAGTCATAAATTTGGTTTTGGCAACATTCAGTGAGAGTAAACTGTTATCAAGCCATTTTTTTATTTTTTGTAGTGCTAACTCAGCATTTTTTTTAACTGTATCCCAGTCATCTCCACTAACTATTACACCAGAATCATCTGCAAAACAAAATATGTTCACATTCTCATCGTCCAGCAAAGACATAAGCCCATCTATGTAAATATTAAACAATAATGTGGAAAGCACCGTACCCTGTGGGACACCCACCTCCACTTCAAGCTTATTACTTTCTGTATCGGATATTTTTACACTTTGTTTTCTTTTATATAAATAAGATTCAATTAGTTTCTTTGGAATACCTCTGACACCAATGCAATCCAAACGTCTTAGTAAAACTGAGTGTGCCACAGTGTCAAATGCTTTTTGCAGATCGATGAAAATGCCTATGACCTTCCTCCCTCCATCTAGTTCTTTTAATATCTTTTCTGTTACTATACAGAGTGCCTTTTCGGTACTGGAGTTTTCTCTAAATGCAAACTGATGTGGATGCAGCAGCTTGTTTTTTTCTAGGTAATCCAACAATTTCGCCCTGATACATTTTTCAATTACTTTACTAACGGTACTCGTTAAAGAAATAGGTCTGTAGTTGTTCAAAGATTTCTGATCTCCTTGTTTATACAGTGGTAGAACTATTGTTGTTTTCAGAATTTCAGGAAAAACTCCAGAAGTGAAAATAACGTTTACTATGTGGTATAATGGTTTTACTAATATTTCTTTGTACCTTTTTAATATATTAGAGCAGATTCCATCTTCGCCGCCCTTTACCCCATTTTTTAAGTTTTCAATTTCATAAATAATTTCCTTTTCAGAGCATGGTGTTAAAAAAAAGAGTTAAGCTGTATTTTTTGAGCTCCCTTTTCTTCTTGATTATTGCTTTGTATATATACAGGGTGTTTCTAAATTGATGCGAAATATTTTACAGGATGATTTTTCAGCAAAAATTAAGGGGGGTCTTTCATATAAATTTTTGTTCAAAATCGCTCTCCCTCCAAGTTACAGCCCCTTAAAGTTGAGGGAAAAAAATTGTTTTTATTTAATATCTCCAATATGGAAGAATTTAGAAGAATGAAATGTAGCAGATAATTGATGCTAATAAAGTGGCATTTTTTGACAATTTTTGTAACCCTGCAATGTTTATACAAGGAGGTGAAAAAATCAACCCTTATGATATTTTGCCTCAGAACTTTTTTATTCGTCTACATTTTCCTACTGAAAAAATTGATTTAAAAAGACGGACTTAAACTGCAACTTTTTTATGTCCTAACTATTCCTCGTAAAATTGTTAGTTTGATCACAAAAAAATAAAATAAGTTACAATTCGATATTACTTATACCTTTTTCACATAAATTGTTTGTTAAAAATAGAGTAAGCAGGTGTCAAATAATGTCACAATTGGCAGATAATTATTGCTAATAAAATGACATTGTTTGACGGTTTTTGTAGCACCGCAATGTTTATACGAGGGGGTGAAAAAATCATCCCTTATAATATTTTGCCTCAGATTTTTCTAGTTAAAAAATTGATTTAAGAAGGCGGACTTAAACTGCAACTTTTTTACGTCTTGACTATTTCTCAGTAAGTTGTTTCTTTGACCATAAAAAAATTAAATATTAGGTACTCATTACCATAATTCTTGCCTAATTTGTATAGGAACATCTTCAAGAAGAGTGGGCAACACTTCTTCGAGGAAATGGCCGTAGTCGTTTCCATTTAATCTTATTGGTAGAAAATATGGTCCAATTAAATAATCATTAACTGTTTGTCATTATGATATCATTCAATACTGGCATACTTTATTTTTTTTTAACAAACGATAACCCCTCTGGATGTATGTGCAAAAGGAATGAGTAATATTTTATTTTTTTTATGGTCAACGAAACAACTTACTGAGAAATAGTCAAGACGTAAAAAAGTTTCAGTTTAAGTCCGCCTTCTTAAATCAATTTTTTAAGTAGAAAAATGTAGACGAATTAAAAAGTTCTGAGGCAAAATATCATAAGGGTTGATTTTTTCACCCCCTTGTATAAACATTGCAGGGTTACAAAAATTGTCAAAAAATTCCATTTCATTAGCAATAATTATATGCCCATTATGACATTATTTGACACGTGCTTACTCTGTTTTTAACAAACAATAACGCTTCTGGATTTATGTGATAAAGGAATAAGTAATATCGAATTGTAACCTATTTTATTTTTTTGTGATCAAACTAACAATTTTAGGAGAAAAAGTCGAGACATAAAAAAGTTGCAGTTTAAGTCTGTCTTCTTAAATCAATTTTTTAAGTAGGAAAATGTAGACGAATTAAAAAGTTTAGAGGCAAAATATCATAAGGGTTGATTTTTTCACCCCCTTGTATAAACATTCCAGGGTTACAAAAATTGTCAAAAAATTCCATTTTATTAGCATCAATTATCTGCCAAATTTCATTCTTCTAAATTCTTCCATAGTGGAGATATTAAATAAAAACAATTGTTTTCCCCCAACTTTAAGGGGCTGTAAATTGGAGGGAGAGCGATTTTGAACAAAAATTTATATGAAAGACCCCCCTTAATTTTTGCTGAAAAATCACCCTGTGAAATATTTCGCATCAATTTGGAAACACCCTGTATATATATATATATATATATATATATATATATATATATATAAATGTCAAAGATGATACATAACGTATCTAGTGCCATACTGTCAAAAGTAATAATTTCAGTTTTGAACTGAAAGGGTGTCGGTTAGAAATTTCTAACACTTTAAAAGACACCTTGGATGCTGCGATATAAATAGATATAAATATCATTCAACCTATATCAGGGCAAAACCAAACTACAGACACGTGTTTCGCTCTCATTAGGTTTATTTTATTTAAACATTCTATACATCGATATTAAATATGCATTGTTTGTCATATTTCTAATCTAATGCAATTTTTGATAAAATTAAAAATAAGTATACCTACTTCTATTACGTGCGGATGATACTGTTTTGCTGAATTTGTCAAATCTGTAGAATACAATATCTATAGATATACAAAAAATATTTTTGGTCTATTTTTGATTATGTCGTCAACAAGTTTATTTATACAAACATAAATGAAGATACAAAATAAAAATGAGAAGCCCGTTCAGTACATTACAATATAAAATATTCTCTTAGTGATTTTTCAAGTAGATTTATTCAGATGCTATCCGGTCCACCTTTGATATACAAAAGAAACTCTCATAAATAAAATCAAAAGCAAATGGCTTGAATTTATTTATTAATGGTTTATTACAGCAATAAAATATATATAGAACTTAATTGTTCAGACATTTAATGATGCAAACGGAATCTTAAAAACAATGTAATAAAAACCATTTAATAAACAGGAAACATAGGTACAAAATAAATTTTCGGAATTTATGTTTATTGTCATAACTCTAAGCAATAATATAATTATCTTCATTGGAATTATGTTATGATTTGTGTTTGGGTATTGTTTCGTGTAGATTTATATGTTTGCTCGATGGACAAACTATATCAATAAAACATTATATTAACAAGAGGTAAAATTTGTCTATATATTACTGTTGTAATGTCAAAAATAATAACAATTAATGGTACATCGATTAATATGTACACACAACAATTGTTATACAGAGATAGTATGATTTGAAATAAATTCAATAGTTCAAATACTATTTTGAAACCATAGCTTTCTTATGGCGAGGTACGCGGTCACGATCGTCGTACGTATGTTGACCCAAACAATAATTCAGAGTGTGATTACAATCAATTACACGTGATTTCAAGTGATCACACGTGATTACAACCGATCACAACTAATTTCAAGTAACAACAGGTGATTGCAAGTGATCATAACTAATTACAACCAATTTCAAGTAATTACAACTGATTGTAAATGATCTCAAGTGATTTCAAGTGATCACTAGTGATAACTTTTATGTTTTTTGTATTTCAATAAAACCAATAAAACACGAGGTGCTGGATAACAGTTTATTATAATGGTTGGTTGAAAAATTTTGAAAGCAAAAATGAAAGATTGTGTATTTTTTAATAAAATTGTTTTTTTTTATTCAATATAATCCCCTCAGCTTAAACAAACTTATTCTCCAGTAATCTTATACCATATTTGTAATGATTTTCTGGAATCTTTGTACAATATTGTTCCACGGCTGCAATAGCTTCTCCATTCAACGAAAACTCTTTCCACGATGGAATTATATCAAGATTTTGAAGAGGTAATAGTTGGAGAGAGCCAAATCTGATGAATACGTAATTTAATTCGTTCAATTGAATTCGTTTAACAAAATTGTGTAAACAAGTACATTGTCTTGATGAAAAATAATTGTTTTCTTCTTTAAACTGGATCTTTTTCACGATTTTTTTTTATACAACTGTTCCAAAAAGTTGCAACAATATTCAGAGTTCATAGTTTTACCTTTTTTAAGATAATCTATCAAAAAAACCCCTTTTAGATCCTAAAAAACTGATGCCATAACCTTTTTTGCCTATCGTTCTGACATCACCTGTTTTGGAGCTGAAAAACCAGCTTCATTACACTTTACATGTTCTTGTTTCAGTTTAGGATCATGATGGCAAAATCAATTCTCATCCAAAAGTTAACTTTCCGAACATCTTTTTCATATGTTATTCTTTCTCTCAAATATGTAGTTCCCGTTCATCTTAGATGTCTATGGTATCAGCAATTTTAGGCCTAGTTCAAACTTGGATCTTTACAAACAATAGACGTGCTCAATGATTTCTGGTGTTGTTGTTGCACTTTTTAAACGTCTACTACATGGTTCATCTTCGACGCTTCTACGACCACGTTTAAACTCTAAAACCCATGGATGCATACTTGGAAATGAAGGAGCAGATTCCATTTACACTTTTACCATCTTTTACACGATTTGATTGAATCTAATTTAATTAAATTTTATTCATAACATAACACTTATCAAAAAATCCATCCTGTATCACATCAATTTTTTATGATTATTCACTGAGTCAGCGCACCAACTGAGAACGCCGGAATTACACGACCATCAATGACTACCAACCAAAAGTTACCATTTTCTCCTAAAAGATCGTCAGAAAAACGCAATTTTCAAATTTCATCTGAGGAATAAAATGTTTTCATCTTTTGTAATATCAGTAAACTCGTCTGTAAGTGAGAGTTGCGATGTGTTTTTAAAGTGATTATAAATGTTTTTTACCCAGTTACATACACTATGGAAACTACAATCCGTTTCCCAGTGAATTTGAAACCTATTTGTATCGATGTCAAATTTGCTGTTTCTTTTTGTTTTTGTTTTAAGATCGTTTATCTTTTAAAATCATTTTGGTAAGTTTTGTTTTAAAAAAATTCTATGTATATTGTATATGATTATTTTTTAACATAAAATAACACCCCTGTAGACGTTCTAAATAAAGATATTTCGAAAGCTCCACTGAACTAAATTTGGTAGGTTGTATTCCTTAACGGTCACTACCAGACAGTTTTTGAAGTTATACTTCTATTTATGCACTGGATTTGTGTGGGGTTAAATGGCAAAAATCATTACATATGTAATGGTGTGAGTAAGAGAGAGACAGAAACACATATAAGGTATCAGTACATTGAAAAGAGATAGATATACCAAAAACAATCTGAGCTAATGTTTTGGAATATCATAGTAACGTATTACATTGTGTTTGACAGATAACTTTATAATTCTGTCACGTAAGTAAACATATAAAGTTTAGTATTTTATATTAATAATATTAATTATAATATTCAGTAATGAGTATTGTATTGTAGTCCATACTACCGTCACATGGTTGCATTATATTTTGCACTATGGGGTTTTGTAAACACTTTTTTTGTACATTGATCGTTTTACTGTTTAGTTTTCGTGTTTGAAGTAAGGACACACATCAACTGGTCTTATTTTTCTAAGTATTTATTTAATTGAATACAGTTAATTTAAAAAAAAATATTTCTACTTGCCTGTGTTTGTAGTTATTAAGTTTTATTAGTTAACAGTGATACCATTGATATATATTTGATGGCGCCGAGTGATGATTATATAAATGTGAAAATTACAAGCGCGAGTTGTAAACGATCTCTAAATGGCGAAATAAAATGTACCAAATGTGAAAAACAGTATCATCCTGCTTGCCTAGTTCGTCTAAGAGGCGCAAAAGTGGTTGGCCAAAATGTAATCATCTGTCCATCATGTGCTGAAACTGAAAATGATGACGACCATGCGTCATAATATAAAATACAGTGCTATTTGTTTGGTCGAGCACTTTCTTTTAACAGAAGAGGTTTAACATCTAAGTGTCTTTGGTTATGAACCGAGCTCTTATTTTTGTCGTGTACAAAATAAACGTGGTGGAGCTATGATTTTATCAAAACATGGTATGGAGGTAAATCCTTTAAAAATGATCGAAAACTTATCAGTTGAAGGACGAAACACGGTACTAGGAGGTTTTTGAGGTCGCTGAACACGAATATCATATAATGATTTTGCTAAATCATTCGCATAAAAATTTATGAATCCGGGCGCGTGCATAGAAGTATAACTTCTGCCGGCAGTCCCACTGACTGCCACACCCTTTTTTTTTTCTTTATATCGTCGTCTTCTTATATTGACATTCGTCAAAGTTTAACATTGGCTCAGGATTACCAGTTTTGCTGATCCACTAACATTCTAACGTTGTTGATACATTTTGCGATACAAGTTTAGAGTTATTAGTACAGTTATTAATAACAATTGTAGGTGAAGTTGCTGAACAATCAATTGATCGATCTATCTCGTTTGGTTTACTGAACACAACTGCTACTGGATCAATCACGTTTTTAGTTGATGTTGAGCCATCTGATGCTATTAACATACTTATATATTCTTTTATCATTAATTCTGATCAAATATCTCGCGATACTGATTTGTTCCACAATTTCACCCATTTTTCATTATAATCAAGGCTCCACTTTCCCACAAGAACTCTTTCTCTTACAGAAAACACGTGTATTTGATCGCATCCGTGGTTTGATTTTAGTGACATATTTTTTTCCTTATTTGATTTTAATAAATACAACCTTATTCCGGGTCTCGGATTAAAAATAACTTTATTTGGGCTTTTACTTAAATCAGTAGGGGTTATTTACCCGGTGATTAAATTAAAATTTTATGTAGGACATATTTTTTTAATTTACCCTTAACTACATCTACACATGGCTTAGACTAAACATCTGAATATGTTTAATAAGGGGGTGACCTTAAAATATTAATACCGTTAGCATTACAGACTTTTGTAAACTTGATTGGGTTGAATGGCGGCCCATTATCTGACTGAAAATAATTTTTAATTATTTGTGTTACATTGGTGCATTTACTTATAATGAAATAGACTGTAGACTGTAAGACTTCAAAGAGCCTGGAAGTTTCAACTTTTTAAATATGTTTGATGTTGTTTTATCGTCTACCCCATGGCAGGAGCTTCTCCTATGAAATGGTTATTTTTGGATGACTGTACACTGTACAGTCTATTTTTCATTTTCTCCTCTGGGGTATTGATTAACATTAGGACTTTTAGCTCTGATGATGGCCAGTGTTTAGGCCGAAAGCGCTCAGCTAACAATTTATAATTTACAATACACGCTTCGTTAAAGAAAAATACTAGTTTTCCTTCCTTCCTCTTATTTTACTTATAATGTTTATATCTATTTATCTAAGTTTACTTAGGGAAAAACCAATTATTTTCTAACTAACAAACATGCAATGACGAAAACATCTTTTCCACTTTTGCACATAACATTAAGTTTTTTTTATGATTTATTTAAATTTACATACCAAACATGCCTGGACCATCAATTCAATATCTTGTTGTAAGATCGGCCACCAAAGAACCGACCTGTTTTTCCGTTTTTCCCTAATGCTACCTATATGATTCTTATGTATCAATTTGAGAACATAACTTCGCAAAGGAACTGGTACCACCACTTTGATACACGTCATTAAACAGTTTTCCTAAACCGATAATTAATTTGGATATAAAAAATATAAATATGCTTTAATATCAATATCTACCATTTTTGGCCAACCCGTTTTCACATACTTAATGACTGTCATAAATAGTTTATCATTGCCTAAAGTTTTAGTAATATCTTTATACGATATAGTAATTTCGTCAGTCATACTAAAAGCATTTACTATCTACATTTGTTGGTTCATTTAATGTTAATCTTGACAACAGGACTGCTTTATAAAGAAGCAAGCCTTTCGTGTACTCAATATAATAACTGTAAGCAGACAAAATAACATTCCAACGTATGATACTAGACGTAAATATTACAGAGACTCTTATCTGGATAAATAAAATTATTAAGTGCTCGTGATCAGATACTGAAACAAACCGTCTTCCATATACTTATGAATTCTTTTACAGAAAATATTATTGCAAGCGTCTTTCTTTGAGTATTTTGAGTATTTTTTGCCAATAAGCTGGAGGTTTCTCAATAGCCTCAATCCTGTGGCTTAAGACACCACTTGTACGTGAAACTACCAACGGCTGACTAGGATCATAATGTAGGTACTAAACTCGGGTTATGCTTTGTTTAAGTTGTTGCTCAGAGCGGCCAAAAACGAACCTTTCATATATTTTCGACTTGGTTCGTGTGTAGTGATTTTTCAATCTTGCAATGACTTGCAAATACCTATAATCAGCCGGCTTATTTTGTTGTCTCGAAAATATTGATGACATTATATACTGCCGTTCCTGCCAAAGTGAAAAACATTGCTACTTTTAACTTTTCTGTCTTCATTCCATTTACTGTAAATAAATTACAATAGGTACCAAATTTTTCCGGCATCCCTTTGAATGGTTCAATATTTCCTATCGTAGACACCCGCATTTTCCTACTCATCGACAAATTGCCATTAATAAAGATATCAAAATAAATGTATTACGAACACTGACGATACCAGTTTCAAATATTCTTTAATAGTGTAACCTCTTTTTTTCGGAAGGTGTTAAAGGCTCGATTTTAGAGGTTAACTTATGCGAACGGCACTCAGGGGGTTGGAGGAGAGCGAGCGTGGATTCGATCGAGCTAGATAATAAATTATTGAAAAGATAGCAAGGAGTATATTTAATAAGATAAAAAATGTGAGCCGTCACGGGACGCCTGGCAGATGTGAAACATCGACATTAACCCGTGCCTAAATCATAAGACATTTCCAATTTAAATAACATGGCATTTTTGCACTTTTTGTCGTTAATTTTTTTTACTGAAACAAATGTAGCTAAAAATAATTAAATATCTATTTCTTGTAGGAAATTTGCAATAAATTTGTCATCAGAGTTAAATTCACGATTTTTTTTGTAATTTTCACCATAATTTTTATTTATATCAAACTAAATTAATATATATAGGTAATAAAATTAACAAATACAAAATTTGGATACAAAATAAAGTATATTATCGCTTATAAATAATAGTATCACAATGGTATCACAATATTTATTGTACGTTTTCTCAGATTGCTCACAGATGTCGTTAGATTACAGAACGAAAATAAATTTAAAACGTGATTTCGTTTAGCTTTTTATTTAATTGCCTTAAATTCAATAATCTTAAAAAAGGAAATTATTAAAACACAAATTTATATAGAAGTACGTTACTATATTAATATAATTGTAGTTACTTCATAATTTTAGTACAAACAAAAAGCGATAGTAAATAAAAAATAGGAAAATGATGAATTTAACTATGAATACAATTTTATCGTTGAATAACTTTTAAACGGTATTTAAATGGGAAATGTATTATGATTTAGGCACGGGTTAATGTGAATATTAAGGGCTGGTTTGGGTCCGATAATTTTTGTTAGGTTATAATCTAAAAATTTGATGGGTGTTTGGAGAACAAAACCAAATTTGGGAAATAACGGACACCCTAATGTATATAGAGTAGGTAGGTAGGTACTCACTCATTTTTATTCAATATTTTTTCATCACTTTCTTTATTAACACTTTGTTTATTCATATTTAAAACAAACACTTTATACACAAATTTTACAGGGACTATTCACCAACAATCTATTTTGATTAACAAGCTGTCAATTTTACAGGTCAGCAAAATATGTAGGTACCTATATTATGTTGCCTATACAAACAAACATTTTTATATATATAGAATAGATAGTAGGCGGAATCGAGTTAGGTTTTTATGAAACAATTCATACCCTGTCCCGCCAAATTTTTGAATCGATGAGCTTCTTCCCCCTATTGTTGGCGCGCCACCGTCGGCGTCGCTCAAAACATGAGACCAATTTCATATAAGGTATCAGTACATCTTTTTATTATATATTATCGATGCGTTAGGTTTTTTACGTCATACGAATCATACGTCACCGTCGCCACGCGAGAAATCTGATTCACGTGCGGCTATAGATGTTTCACATCAATAATAGAAGTTAAAAGGGACAAAAGAGAGTAAAAGAAAGAGATGAAAGAGAAAGGAAAATGGGCGCCACTTATATTTTTTATCCTGAGGATGGGGAAACATAAGAAACCCAAATAAAATAAGAAAGATATAAGAGATATATGATAGGATAAGGTAAAATTAGATAACGTGGCAGATTGTTCTTGCTAAAATTTAAATTACACACTTTTATTTAAGAAACAAAAAGAAAAATTATACTTACACTTTCCTTTTACTTATCCTTATGGTTATAAATCAAATTTGTAAGATAAAGATATATTCAAAAAACAAAATCTAGTACTTTAATAAAATATAGATTAGATAAACTGAAAATATTGATCAGAGTAACAGGCTCTAGCTAGGAAAAGAAAAATATCTATTTAACAATAACAGTATTTGGTAATTGTTTACATTTTCACCCCATCCCCCTAGGGGGTTGGGGTTGCGGGGGGTGTTAAAGGAAGGCTACTTGAGTACATCCCCGTTGAAATTGAGTGGCGGTCACCCTTAGAAAATTTTTTACGAAGGGTTGATTTTTCAAAAATATGGTAAAAATCATTATATTATTTAATGTATGAAAATTCAACCTCGTTTGAAAGCTTATGATGAGTGCTTTTCATACCACGCATTATGCTTAAAACCCATATTTAAAAAAAAAAAAAAAAAAAAAACCTCAAAAAACCTCAAAAACCCTCCACTCAGGTTAACCTAATCTAACCTAGGTTAGATTAGGTTAGGTTAACCTGAGTGGAGGGTTTTTTTTTTTTTTTTTTTTTTTTTTTTTTTTTTTTTTTTTTTTTTTTTTTTTTTTTTTGTCTTAAATATGGGTTTTAAGCATAATGCGTGGTATGAAAAGCACTCATCATAAGCTTTCAAACGAGGTTGAATTTTCATACATTAAATTACCATATTTTTGAAAATTCAACGCTTCGTAAAAAATTTTCTAAGGGTGCCCGCCACTCAATTTCAACGGGGATGTACTCGAGTAGCCTTCCTTTAACACCCCCCGCAACCCCAACCCCCTAGGGGGATGGGTGAAAATGTAAACAATTACCCAGTATTTATTATTGGCTGTAATAATGAAAGAGACATACAACAAAAATAAAATAAAATTTAAAAAATATCGATGTTAGAGATAGTAAATACATATACATATACATTTGTGTTTAATTCAAAAACATAACTATTACTACACATAAAATAACAGCTAAGTAAATTCTTTTGTTATTTTTGTGTACTCTGATAAGCGAAAAGTGAGAGAGAGATGAAAGTTAGATAAAACGATATATATAAAAAATAAATCACCTTTTGCTTTGGTTTTAACTCGAGTTAAAAGAGTACTCACATACGAAGGTATAAATCCTAATTAAATAGGTACGAGATAAAAATAAAAAATACAAGTAAAAAAGTTTACAGATAAGAGATACAAAAAATATGAGTAATAAACATACAGGTAAACGATACACGAAAAAAATTCACTTTCCGGATACTCTCATTACGGTACTGTGCACTTTACTTTTTAATTGCTGATACAGTAAATACAATTATAATAAAACTTTCCATACAAATAAATGGTACTCTCATACTCGATAGAGGTATATAAAAAGTTGTAAAAACTTACGTTATAACTCCTAAATGTTTCGAAGATAGTTGGAATAGCCTATGGCTTCATTCTCTCGGTAAATGATCGAAACGGTAAGAGATAATCTAGACCCATTCTTGTCTAGATTTGTGGGTATTTAGAGAAAAAACCATAAACTTACTCTTCATAGCTGGTGATCGAAGAATTACTGTATTACCGGCTAATTTGCCGCCATTATTACACGATATACGAGTATAAAGTAATCTTAAAGATAGCACTGTCTGGAAATCTTCAGATATAATAAACGATAATAGGCACTAGAAACACTTACTTGCTGGTAATTTTTAAGATAAAATAAGAGAAAAAGTGCGAAACTGAAACTGAGGGTCTCGCGAAGGTCTTATCAGCGAGAGCACTCCTCCCAGAATGAAAAAAGCCGTTAGTACTAGAGAGAAGCTGTAGCGTCCCCGCTTCGCATGGCGTGATCTTAAACACGAAATTTGATTGGTCAGTTAAAAAAATCGATACTTTGCTTTTGGAAGTTCGTTAAATTTTTTAGTTCTGGAACGTTCTACCGAATATGTTAAGCTTACATAGGTTTAAAGAAATTATAAAAAAAGAATTTTAGTTAATGGGGTTTTTTAAAACGCTACAGTATGCATAGCCTCTTTAATTATAAAAACGTCATTACACATGATAAAAAGGACAGTTCTGGATACATATTAAAAAGAAGATCACAAAATTTTAATCTTCTCCGTTTGTATTTAAAAATCTTTGTTGTTTTGGCATAAAATGCCGACAACAGTTTGTAATTGCCCACGTTAATAAAATAGAGAAAAACGTAGAGACCAACAATTACACGAAATTATGCTTCATCAGTATTCGAAGTGCAAATCTATGAAAAAAATTCGAAAAGAGGTTGACCTTAAAGGCCATCCTTGCAACTTCCCGCTAGTTTTAACCGCAAAGCTATAGTAACGTGACGTATTTTGACTTTTTGACTTTTTTTGAAATGTTTAATAAAAAGCCATAACTTTTTAACGCGTTATTCGATTTTGATGTTCAAGATGGCATTCGACGCAGTTTTTTAAGACCTAAAAACGTTACTAAGAGTGCAAAATCGATTAGTTAAAAAATCTCTAAATTATTGAGAAAAAACACTTTTTTTAAAATTTTTTGACAACGATATCTCACGAACGAATCAACCGATTTTAATTTGCAAAACGGCATTCGACGTGGTGTTTTAAGCTTGAGAGCTGATTAGGTTATGAAATTGATCGATGTAATGGCCAAAAAGATATGCCCAAAAAACATAATTTTTACCAATTGTTTTTTCGGTTATTTTGAAATTTCTCGAAATCTCCTGGTTCGAATCGGTTCAAACTTACAGGGAATCTAAGTTAGGTGGAACTCTTTGAAACGCTTTTTATTTTATTTCAATCGGTCTAGCCGTTTAAAAAAACACACACACACACACACACACACACACACACACACACACACACACACACACACACACACACACACACACACACACACACACACACACACACACACACACACACACACACACACACACACACACACACACACACACACACACACACACACACACACACACACACACACACACACACACACACACACACACACACACACACACACACACACACACACACACACACACACACACACACACACACACACACACACACACACACACACACACACACACACACACACACACACACACACACACACACACACACACACACACACACACACACACACACACACACACACACACACACACACACACACACACACACACACACACACACACACACACACACACACACACACACACACACACACACACACACACACACACACACACACACACACACACACACACACACACACACACACACACACACACACACACACACACACACACACACACACACACACACACACACACACACACACACACACACACACACACACACACACACACACACACACACACACACACACACACACACACACACACACACACACACACACACACACACACACACACACACACACACACACACACACACACACACACACACACACACACACACACACACACACACACACTTGCAAATCTCTAGTAGATACCATGCCTAAATACATATTACCAGTTATGAAGGCTAGACGGGATATACCGTTATGTTAATCGTATATTTTTAATAAAATAAGTGCGTCGTTTGAACATTTAGTTATAGTTCAATTCTTTTTATTTTTTAATAATTGTGCAATTTATACATATTAATAATTATATAAATTGTTTATCGCTTGTTGTATTCATATGTCTTGTTAACGTATTAATAAAAAACATTTAAATAAGAAGAAGCCCCTTTATATAGAAGTGCATACCGTCCGAACATAAAATTGTTAGTGCCCGTACTTCTCTTCAAAAAAATCCTAATATCTCTCATGAGCAGATATCTAATGATATTAAAATTAGTTAGTCGTCAAAAGCACACAAATTGCATCCTTAAAAACTTCCAATCCTCTCGGAATTACTGGTAGATGACAAATTATGGATCAACAAAACATGAATAACATTCTAGTAAAGAATATTCTGTTTTGTAATGATTTTACGCTTATCTTAGGTGGTAAGTTAAACCGACAAAATTCTTGATATTGAACGGATGAGAATAACCCACGCTGAATATGGGAAGGCAATACTCAATTACCAGGAAATATAAAAGTTCGGATTGGTATTGTGAGAAATCAAATTATAGGGTCAATATTCTTAACTAAACACTCAATGGAGTACAATATTTAGATTTCATGTAAGAACAATTAGTGCTGTAAATAGCTAATTTGTTTCCTAGCCCTGTACACACCAAAGCCAGATGAATAGGTAGAAGAGGAACTATTGAATGGCTACCGAGATGTCCATTGAGCCTTCTAGTTATACGAGGTACTTGAAAATCAAAGTTTTTGTGATAAAATGTTGAGGAGCAAAAAGCACGAATAAGAAATAGGTTTAGATTAATTAGGCGTTTAGGGTATTGTCAAATAGTTAATGGACAACATTATGAACATTTGCTTGATTAAACCAATTAAATTCAATACTTGTTTTTTATTGATTTGTTACAGTTTATAATCCTACAAAAGTAGCTATTAAAATGAAGTGTTGTTATTCATCAAAATTAACGATGACGTAATAAATTGGGACACCCTCTATGCATTGTTATTGTATTTAAAAAAATTGGGATTTTTTAACACAAATTGTATCTAAATTATAGACTTTCTCTAAACAACAGATATACTTGAATTTACACGAATGGCTAACAAAAAAATAACACTTCATATAAAAATCTTAAACATAACAGATTTATAGAACTTATAAAATTAAAAACTATAAGCTCAGAAATCTATAAGCTCAGAAATTTTTACTACAATCGAAATTGTTTAACTTTACAAGAATATGATACGAGTTTAACTTTGCCAAAACTTTAACATTTATGTTTAATTTCATAAAAGATTCTAACTTTGTAAATTTTGTCACTGTATAAAGTTTATTACAGTTTAAATATCTTGACATCAAATACGAATAAAATCGAAACAATGATGGCCTCAAAGTTAAACTTTGTTTAAGAGGCAAAAAATGTTAGTCATAAAAACTTGAATGAAGTTTTAGCGTTGCATTTATTACAACTTTCTGTATGGGTTGACTTTGTGAACTTCTGTTTTATTTTTTAAATTAAAACAAGATAGATCGACATTTACTTTAACATTTCTTTTCCGACATTCTCTTCGAACTATCCAATATACGTCATTAAAATTTTGATCTATTCTTTGCAATAAAATCTTTTACCGGAAACGTTATTTAATGAAATTTACTTCAGGCATAGAGAGTATCATTTTCTTTTAATAAAACTTGTCAGAAAAGATGTATGTATAACTAGTAACATTATTTACCATCTTTACTCTTAATTAAAAAACTTGCACTAACCTATATTGATGTTTGTCTTCTCCTAAACGATTTAACACAATTCACTTTGCAATTTATAGTAACTATAAACTTTTTCGAATATTGTCTCACATTCCATGATTGCTTGAAAGTTTTGATTTATGAACGTACTGCCTTCTAATGTATTGCACATAAGATACTTAGTTCGTATTTATTATCGAATTAACTAAATATTTGCATATAGCTCAATCTATCTGTGAAAAAATCAACGATTTCACGGAAAAATCTTCTTCACATATTTGAAGGTTCTAAATGGTGTTTGGGAGGTAGTAGATGAAAAATCCTTAAAAGACAGACGTACAGCTAATTATGCTTTGTTTTTTTTTTAAACAATTTCAAAAATCGAAAAACTACTTAAAAATTTTCTATTACATTTTAGAGAAAAATAATTCCAATAAAAGTTGTGGATTTTAAAGAGTTCTTTAATTCAAGAGTTCTTAAATTGAAATCCATAAATAATTAACTTAGATATATATAGATAATTGCAAAAAACCCTTAAAAACACCTATTTTCGAACTTTTTAATTAATTGTTAATAATTTTACTTCTTTATTCGGGGATCTTTTTGCCACTAAAACAAACTTATAAAAAATATAAATCAATATTTTGAAAATGACCCTTGCTTATTGATGTTGATAGATATGTCAAATTTGTCAAGGGTCGTCTTTTAAAACTGAAAGTGCCTAACAAAAATGAAAATGATTTGTTTAAAAATAATTCTGAGCTTTCGACAACCAGATCGGTTGTCGTTTTCAAAGATAAAATTTTTTTTTTTTTTTTAGTCTATACTTCTTTATGCAGTTTAGATTTTAAAAATTTGGTAATTTACTTACTGAATTTCCCGAGATTTCCCGACTTTTCCGGGGAATGAAAATAGCACGGTTATCATTATTTTATTGAGTTACCCCAGATTAAAAAACAAATTAAGGCTCTAGATGCCATAGAAGCCGAGATATTGCAAATTTTTTCAGCGCGCTTTAATTTGAAGTACCGCTCTCCCAAATAAACTGAGCTCAAGCAATTACCCTTCTACTTTTTTGTATCTGTACTTTACGAGTACCATCACTTTAACGAGTTATAACTTTTTACTCCTTCTTTACTCATGCAAGCTATAAATTGGATCATAAAAATTAGATCGTCTTTTATAATCAGTCCATTTTTCAGCTCTTAATGAAGATATGATTTTTTTTTTTATTTGCTATCCTATTGATCGAAGAATGTCATTTTTTTTAAATGTGTGTTTTTTACCACATTTTCAGAGAGTCTACTTAGAAGTATGTAAAACAAAAATTGGAAAAGTTATTTTAATTGTTTATAAGCTAAAAAGTAACCCCTTTTTCAAACAGTTTTTTAAATAACAATTTTGATAAAAACTTCAATTTTTTTTTTATTATCTGGAATATTATGCTTTAAAAAATTGATAGCGACCTGCTAAATACCTCTAGACTCACTGTATGGGCAAGCAGAGATGTTTAAACATTGGCTCTCTAAAAAAAAACCTTATTAAACAAATTAAATAACTTAGAAACTATTTGGCCAATCTGGCTGAAATTTTGGGCAATTAAAAAACACATTAGTGGATACAATTTTAAGTAGTTGTATTACATTTAATTATGCACAAAAAAAAAGTTATTAACAATTAATTAAAAAGTTCGAAAATAGGTGTTTTTAAGTTTTTTTTGCAATTATCTCAGTTAATTAATTATGGATGTCACTTTAACAACTCTTGAATTAAAAAACTCTTTAAAATCCACAACTTTTATTTGAACTAATTTTCTCTAAAATGTAATAGAAAAATTTTATTGACGAAAAAGTAGTTTTTCAATTTTTGAAATTGTTTAAAAAAAACAAAGCATAATTAGCTGTACGTCTTTACGGATTTTTCATCTACTACCCCCCAAACACCATTTAGAACCTTCAAATATCTGAAGAAGATTTTTTCCGCTTTTTTTCCTTCTTGACTGAGCTAATACTATTTAAGTTATGTTTGATGCATAACAAATGTATCCATTAAAATTATTTCCCACTTCTATTTTTAAACGAAGTTTTTTTAATACAAAACTTTTTCTGTATGTCTATATTGCAGTCTACATTAGGAGCGCAGAAGAATTGTTAACTTTAAAGAGTTAAGTTTATTTCATTATTGATTTATTTTTAAAATATAATAATAATAGTAATAATAATAATAATAATACTTTATTCATCCTTTTTGATCATATTCATGATATGGGTTATGTCAATTCGCTTAGAAGCAAGTACAGTAACTTTAAAATATTAAGTAGGTACAGTTATGTTCAAACGCAACAATTTAAGAATATGTAGTTAATTTTAAAAATAGACGAATAAAAAACAAAACTTTTACAAAAATGGGACATTAAATAATATAAAATCATATATACATATTTTTTTGCCAAGAAAAATTTAAAAGAATTTAACTATCCAAAAATTTAATGTCATAGAAACATTTATCCCATAGGAAGTTTTTCAATTTTCGCTTAAACAAATTAAAGTTATTTTCATTTTTAATGAGATCAGGCAAATTATTTAAGAATTGAATTCCTTTATATACGGTTTTTTTTGGGACAAAGTTGTAGTATGTTTAGGCTGCGTTTCCACCAAAGATGTGTGATGGAAATGTGTCGTACGAGGATGTCTAGCTGTGCTGTGAAAATGTGTGGGTGTTTCCACCAAAGCTGTGCGATGAAAATGTGCCTACGAGGATGTGTAGCGGAGCTGTGAAAATGCGCATCAATGTGTGGTGCGAGGATGCGTTGCGAAGCTATGAAATGTGTCGACGGGGGTGCGGTGTAGATACTCGATAATAATTTTCGAATACTTAATCATCAGCCGTATTAAGAAAGGTAAAGAATTCTCCATGTAACCGATGATATGTAATATGGTTACGTATCCATAACCTGTGTGTTCTTCTACTGCTCAAAATTATGGAACTAATCAACTCTGCTTCCATTTCTTCATCGCAAATTAGTAAATATAAAAGTATCTTCTTTTTCCAATTATCCATATCTATTTTGCGCACTTCTACTTCCAACAAACTCCTTCTGTTGACTGGCTGGTACAGTATGCGCAAACCTTCTCAACACACATTCCTCGCAACACATCCCTCGCACCCATCCCTCACACATATCCCTTGCACACATCCATCGTACATATCCGTCGCACATATCCCTCGCTTGTTTTGTATGCACAAAAATCTAGCTCCACTGAGCCGTTTCCACCAAAGATGTGCTGTCCGAGGCGAGGTAAATGAAGCGATTCTATTGGTTCTTTACAAACACATCTCTCGCTACGCATCCTCGCAGATCTCTGGTGGAAAAGCAGCCTTAGACTGTCTGATAAGGTTTGAACTGTGTGTGGAATAATCATGATAATCAGAGTTAAGTTTAAAGGCTTTGTATTTACTTTTGGCGTATAAAAGACATTTATAAATATATATTGAGTGGAAAGTTAAAATTTTGAATATTTTGAAGTGATTGCGACACGTTTTCTTGACATCTAAGTTAAATATTAATAGTTTTTAAACTCTTTTGAGTTTTTGAGTACTGCTCCTCCCCAGAGTACCACATTATATGAAATGTGCAAGTAAACAATTGCGTAATACACCGATTAATTGATCTGTAGTGAAAATATTTTTTAATTGCAGTAAAGCAAAATAGCTGCTATTAAGTTTTTTACAAACTTAGAAAATATTGGTGTTCCAACTCATTTTGCTATCTAAATAGGTAGTAGAACTTAGTAGAACAAGACATTATAATATCACAACTATTGACTTTTATTATTGATTTATCTAGAATAATTAATGTGTTTGTAAACTGCATAAAAACAGTTTTATACGATTTCTTAATTAAAGAGTTTTTTCTACACCATTCATTAAATTCCTGATAAAGTATTTCTGTTTTTTTAATTAGCTCTTCAGTGGTGTTTGCCACATAGCATTGTTGTATCATTAGCATATAATATTAAGTATTCAGTACTTACGTGGCGTGAGAGATCATTCATATAAAGCAAAAAAATTAACGGACCCAAAATAGATCCTTGGGGAACACCAATATTTACATTCTGAGGATCTGGGTATTGATTGTTACTTCTTACAACAATGTTTCTCGCCTTTAAATATGATTTAATCCAAGAGAGAAAATTTCCACAAAAACTCAGTCCCCACACTTTTTTAAGAATCATATTTGTGTCAACAGAATCAAATGCTTTTGATAGATCAGAGAAAAGCGCCCCTACGCTTTTTTTGTCCAAATAACTATGAACATAATTAAAAAGCGCAATAAATGCACTTTCCGTTGACCTACCAGGCAAATAACCATGTTAATGCTTTGTTATTATATCATATTTGTTAATAAATTTGTTTATAAATACATTTTTTAAAAGTTTTACATAGTACGTTTTGAATAGTTATGGGTCTATAGTTATTTAGATCCAGTTTACACCCTTTTTTAAAGATAGGCATGATAATTCCGGTTTTTAGATCATACCTGTTTCTACAGAACGATTCACGATATCAGCAAGTATTGGTGTAATCTCATATTTTATACTCTTTAAAACTTTAGTCGAAAGGCAGTCTATACCTTCAGAGTTAACATCTCTCAGAGAAGAAATAGCATCAGGCACATCAAACTCTATTACGGGAGAGAAATAAAATGTGCATACATAATAATATATTACGTATCAAGAGTGGTAAGTGGGACATTACGTACGAGTGGAAAAGTTACGCACGAAGCCGCGTAGCGGCGAGTGCGTAATTACACGAGTACGTAATACCTCTTACCATCGAGTTACGTACTATTTGACATCTCTAAAAAAATATATGACGTACGTACTGTACTGTCATCTAGTCATTTGACAGTAAATGTCATTTATACTCATGGTTACCATGCAGGGTAAGTAAGCTATAACGCACAGTTGTGCGTTATAGCTTACTTACCCCGCATGGTGACAATGAGTATAAATGACATTTACTGTCAATGGAGTAGATAAATACATTTATTGTGCAGTTGGTTGCATCTATGTTTCCATAGTGATTAAAAATTTCATTTACCGCAGTTGTTGAGTAAAACTTTGCAAATACATACATTGTATTAATTCGTTATTATATTTTATTGTATTAATTGTAAACTCCTTGGTATTACTCGTTTTTTGTTTCACAGTACGCCATATATATTTCGTTTTATCTTTTACACTTTTATTATCAAAACTTTCTTGATAGTGCCTCTTTTTTGCATTATTGATATATTTTGTATATTGTTTCTTCATGTATTTGTAATATAAGTGATCGTTGGGATTTTCGGAATCCTTAGTTCGAATGCGGTTTTCACAGATGTATTTGTCTTCTTTCAACTTAACATCTTCCATTCCTTAAATGGGGTGGGGTAAGAAATTTTAATACAACAATCACACGCCATGCGAACGACGTTGCGAATACAACTAGTTAACAATAAGATAAAAAAATATTTTTTTAAAAACGAATTAAGAATAGTATAAATAAAAAACGGAATTGCAATGTAAAAAGCGTGGGATGCACGGTATCAATATATTCCTTAAAAAGCACCTCACGCTTTCAATACATACATACAAGGCTGCAAAGAATAATTGGTTCGCAGGAGTGTGGTGTTGGTATGATTTGAATGTTGGGTTTAGGGACTCTGCTATAGGACTTAGTGTCCTTTTCAGGAAGTGGATGATATGGTTTAAATGAAGACGTCGGCGCCACTCGGTGTTCGCTTCCTGATTTCTGGTTGTTCCGGTGTATCTATATATGGAGTGTTTAAAACTTTATATAAAAAAGACAACTTCACAAATGGAATTTCAAACAAATTTACTAAAAAAATGGAAGTTCACAACAGCTTTTGACAAAGTTTTAAATTTTTTTTACTTTCAATACTATAGGTTTTTGCTAAATTTAATAAAATAATTCCATAATAGTCGAAGGCCATGAAGCACTGAACCTCCCAAATTTAAACCGAAGGACGGATTTTTGCATTCGATTCGTGAAAGCCTCAGAAAACTTTGTGATCTTATGCGATCACGTAATTTTGGAAACTGTATTTGTGTACACAAAAAATGTGCGTCTCAAACAGAACTTGTTATTTATTGGCTGAAATGAGGTCAATTTTGCTACCCACGGGTTTCTAGGGTAGCTTAAAACGATCAAGTCATTGAAATGATCTGAAGTACCTGGTGCCGAGAATACATCGCTTCTTGGAATTTTCGATAATATCGTCAAACAATTAGTCAAAACTCATTACCCGGGGTTTTGGGCTCGCCAAAAACAAATATGACATTGAAAGTGACCTTCAAGACGAGGCACCAGGTACTCCAAAAATCACTTTCAATGTCATGTTTGTTTGTGGCGAGTCTAAAACACCCGGGTATTGAGTTTTGAAAAATTGTTTAACGATATTACCGAAAACTCCAAGAGACGAGGTATCCTGGGCACCAGGTACTCCGAAGACCACTTCCAATGTTAGATTCGTTTTCAGCGAGCCCAAAAATAACCGATTTGATATTTTTATTATCAGCCTGTTGATATCCTATTTAATAGCTAGCTTATGCAACATTTCTATTGATTCATCAGTATCTGTCTTTATTGGGTCAATAGCTATATTGTTAAACTCTGGAGCTTTGACATTTTTTAAATAATTTAGCGTATTTTCAATTTCTTTTTTGTAATTTCCTGACTTCAGCTTATGCATTAGTTTTTTTTACCTTTAACTGTTGTCCTAACTTTAAATTTGGTATACATATAATTTTTAAACTATTTCTTTCACCTTTTGTTTACTTTTTTCTTAGTTTAGGTTATATTTCTTTGTTTTTGTATTTCATTAATATATATTTCTTTGTGCCTTGCCTGATAAATTTTGTGTGATTGTATATTTACAAATGGTTTACTTGTGCTGCTTACTCAGATATTTTAAGCATCTTGTGTATTCAGTTTTTTTCCTTTCTTTACTTTTGTATTTTTTACGTTGTGTTCTTTTCTTTAGCAGCATTTTTTTTTAATTTTCTTTCTTTCACTAAGTAGTGGTAAGATATCTTTGGTTATCGACTTTTTAACTTTTTGACTCTTCTTTACAATCGGATTATCCCGTTTGCTCTTTATAAGCTTATTTCTTTAAAATTGTTTAATATTTGGTTAATTGACTCTGACTTATATTGCAACACATTCGGTTAGTTCTCAGTCTTTGAATATATTTTTTCTACAAACGTGTTAAAAATGCCATTTTTAGCACTCCACAGAAGCCTTAAAAATGTCACTTTAAGACACTGAGTGCCTTAAAATCACTTTATAGCACTGAGTGCCTTAAAATGTTTATGGCACTGCTGGTAAAAGTGAATGGTCAAATTTTGAAAGCAAACGTCAATACGCGATAAGCTTAATATATTTGCTGATATCTACATCGCTATTTATACGTAGCATAGATTTGATCATCGAATAATTTGACCACAGAGATGATGCCTTCCATACCTTTGCTTTCTCCTCAAAATAGGCCAGAAATACATTTTCAGTATATTTTCCAGAAACGCATTTTGCTTTACACCATTTCTGAAACTTATTATAGGCTATATCGTATTGAACCCTGGATTTTCTCGGCAACAAATCGAGGATTGCTCTATTGGCCGCCTCCTCTATGTCTTCAAATGGATCATTTTCATTACTTTCTTCCATTTTAAGAAAAATCTACAACCCTAACTACGTTTTAAATAAAACTAACAAACGTCTGACAGATGCATCAAAACATTCGTAAACAATTAAATCAACAATGGTTGCTAAGGTACGTAATATACGATGCAATTTAAAATTATCTCCTTTGGATGTATTAATAAAGGTTTTTAAAATTTCATTCAAACTGTATTATTGCATTTTTTGAACGTTTGTAGAAAAAATATTGTATGATATACGTGTTAAAAGTACCTTTTAAGGCACTCATGTGAATTGCAGAATTCGCTTCGCTCATTCTGCAAACCTTCACATGCGTGCCTTAAAAATGTACTTTTAACACTTATATCATAAATAACTATTATCTACTCTACCTCATATTATGTATCAATTTTTAGTTCGTGAAAACTGTCATTATAGACAGCAGTGCGTGAAGGATTGAAAGTGTGCGTGAAGTAACAATGTATTTTAAATTGGATTTACTTTTTCGCACTGTTTTTGACACACCTTCATATAATCAAATATCCTTAGCATTCGCGTTGCCATGGTGTTGCTATGAGAGCATTAGTTTTGTTAGTATCTTGTAAATAAATTGAAAATAAATTGCTTTCTTGTAATTATTTTTTAAATGATTATCGTAGATAAAATATTGTATGAAACTGTGCGTGAAGTGCTTTTTGCGCACTTACGCGATATATAGCACTCGCTTCGCTCGTGTTTTAAACATCGCGTGCGTGCGTAAAAAGCATACTTCACAAACTGTTTCATAAATAACTATTATTGTTTTAGGGCTACATTGTATGTGTTCTTTTTATTGATATTTTTTGTGTTTTGTTCTCTTACTAATGTTATTCTGATTTCGGCTCGAACTATACCACATTGATTTATCTTTGCTTTGCAATGTTTGGACTCGATTATGTAGTCAAATTGGTTCTTAAATCTTCCTCCGGAAGATCTCCATATTTTCTGGTGTATTTGTTTATGTTCAAAAATACTTTAGATACATATACCTATTATTATCAATAGGATGCATCAAAAAATTTACAGTAATGTAATTTAAAAATATTCTCTCTAATTGTCAGCAGTTAACATCATGTCATTGTTAAGAATAAATTTAAAGCACTAAGACTAAACCATCAGTATTATCATCCACTCTTTTGAATTGTATTTGTCTTGTCTTTGAGATACATTAACAACAGTTATTCGAAATTACTTCTTCGTGACAAACGAAACCACAAATTCAGTGACATTCAAAAGAACATTGCGGATGATAATACTTGCGTTTTAAATGCTTTAAGCTAACAAATTATAAATAGGTTCTACTACATAGATTGGTTCTGCTACATAGATTGGTTCGAATTCGAGCTAAGAGGAAATGTTTTCGAGCCGAACCGAGTCATTCAGTACAGAATTTGCAATCTTTATAGATAATTTAAAATGTACAGAATATATTCTATTGTAGATGACGAAGAATATAAGATAAACTATTAAAAACCTACAATAACAAAAAAAAAATAGTGGAAAACTCTCAAGATAATACTAAAAGGGAACTGAAGGCAATGGAACACGAAATAGTAAAAAAAATGACTCAGGCAACGTATATAGACAAAAATAGTAGGATATATGCACTTCGCCTTTGAAGTTCTTTGTACCACATTTCGATCCGACTTTTTGTTGAGTTTTGTGAGAACTGGGGAGCAGCGCGATGCCAATTGAACGATATATTATCATAATAACTTTTTTGTGACTTAATTTAAGCTTACTATTTTTAATTAAATAAACTCTTGCTGGCATTTTTTTTAATCTACTGATTTCTGCTTTTTTGTCTTAATATACCGATTTCAGAAATTTGAGATTAGCAACGGTGGCATTGAACCAGTTCTTGTGAGAGTGATCCTACTATGTCTATATACGGTGACGTGAATTTAAACGAAACAAAAGTTGCAGATCCGTCATGAATCAACTGAAAGAGTTTGTAATAGATAAATAACTGTAAACAGTAGGTAAAAAAGATGTAAGAAATTAGAAGTGCTAGCAAAAAAAAAGTTTAAATCAGGTAAAAATCGAGTAAGAATACAACAATGATTATTGTGAAATATTAATACTTTCTTATTTTTAAAAAAATTATGAAATGTATTAAGTAAATCAATATTCTGTAGGTGAATATTTATAAAAACGATCAATGTTACGCAAACAAATAAAGTTCAACTGCCTTTAATGATACAATTGAATTATTTAACAGTATGCATAGTTAGTCAGAAATGTTTAGGTGAGTTATAATTTTTAATTACCTTGAAAATTGTTCACAAATTTAATATTAACCTTTAAATATAATTTAATCTAAATTTATATACATGTCATTAAACTATAAAGTTTAAATTAATATTTTTTTAAGTATAAAATTTTATGTTTCACTTGATGTTTAAAAGCAAATAGGGTAAAAAATGTGTAATAAACTCCAATTATATTGCTGAGAAGTAAAATTAAAAAAAAAAAATATTTTCAAAATTACATTTTTAAATTAAAGAAATATAATACTTTATGTTGTAAATTCCATAAAATACCTAAAGATATTTTAATTTTAAATAATAATAAACATTTCTTATATTTTTAAACTTTAAACAATAATTGTATATTTATACTTTAAAGAAAAATATTATATCAGTTAATTAATAAGTTAATTTAACTATTCTTACCTTTCAATTAACTTTCAAAAATTCAAAATAATTGAGCGTGATATGATAGCTTCGGAATCTTACGTATGAGGGCAAACTGAACAACGTGAAAATGCGCGAAATACTGAACTTTTGGAAGAGTTTTCCACCCTCAAATGGAACAGAATGCGCACTGTTGCCATTCAGCAACTGTTGCAGGTTTAACTTAGTGAAAACTATTAAATTTCTTCATTTCCACTGTTTCTCTTTTTCACTGATTATTTAGAAATTAGTTCAAAATGTTTTTTGTTTGAGATAAACTGTTTCAATTTAACGATAAGATACGTACGATTACGAGAAATGGAATTTTACCGTAACTTTATTTGAAGTAATTAAAACGAGTTTAAATAATCTGGCGTCGCGGCGCTTAATCAGAAGAGAAAAATATGTAAAACAATTTATATTAGTTCTTCTTTAGTAAGTTACTTGGAAATTTTGTTGACAGATATTACACTAACTATAAAACTTCAGAGTTTTATAGAATCACACGAAAAAAAATCGGAATCAGTTTGATACTCGTAAATCACTGAAATATTTCACTGTTATTGTAATACTCGCGCTGCAAAATGTTTAGCAATCATTTATAGATCTGTCAACATTTTACTCGTCATGTTTTACATCACGTTTATAGATGAGAATTGTTCCAGCCAGTTTTAAAATGATTATTGGGAAAAATCTGAGTAATCGAGTTATTTTAACTAATAAAAGTGTGAATTAAAAGCAGTAAAATCACAAAAAAAAATATAAAGTTTAGACAATTAAAATATTTTTTTTTGTAAATTTTTATTGAATTCCTTGTTATTGTATTTAGATAATTGTGATAAAAAAAATAAAAACAAAACATAGGCATAGTTTAAACTAATTTTTTTTTAAATTAAAATCTAAAAAGAGAGTCATACATAGCTTAAATATACGTGGAAAAATTTGTCGAAATTTATGTCAAAATTAGGTGCTTTTTAGGTGCTATTTAGGTGCGCAAAACAAAAATTAGGTGCACTAACCGTTTTTGAAATATTTACGAAAAACCATGGGACCGCCAGCCTTTAACAACCTAGCTGACCCATAATAAAAAAATCAAAAAACTAGGATTGAATAATCTTTAAATTAAGTGCTAATCAAGTGCTTTTTAAAACACGAAACATAAAATACAAAATTTAAAAATTAAACGTATTAAAATTGAATATATTGATTGTGTATGGCAAAATGTCACATTTCTTCTTGCACTTTGAACCAAAATGGACATCGGCAGTTTAAGAACAGTTAGAAATCGGTAAAATTTTTTTGTCCTGTAATTTTTTTAATGGATAATTCGGAAGGTCACCACTAACAATTTTTTTTATTTTTTTTTTAACTCGGACCGCTGAGCTGAGACTTGCAACCGGTCATTTCCGGAAATGATGATTAATATAAAATTCACTTTGTCAGAGATTTAAGTGCTCATTAAGTGCAATAGTTTCACGAGCAAAATAAACTGCTAATGAGCAATTTCAACTGAAAATATTTGGCCAAAGTTTTCTTGTGTCTCAACTAAGAGTATCAATCTGCACTTTTTAAGCACATAGATCATTAAAATTTTCTTGTAATTCTATTACTTAATAATTCTTTCGTCCGAAATGAAATAATTTTTTTAATTTTTTGACCTGGGATCACTGAGCTGATACTTCTTACCGGTCACTTCCAAATATAATAATTATTATAAAAAACTTTTTGTCAAATATTTAAGTGCTCAGTAAGGGCAACAGTCTCAATAGCAGAACAAACCGCTGATGAGCCAAGTCAACTAGAAATTCTTAAGTCTTTAACAAAGTGTGTTATTCTGCACTTTCTAAGCACTTAAAAACTGGTACAAATACCTACGAAATAATCCCATAAAATTTCCTTAGTTTTTTTTGCGCGTAGCTCCGGTAATAATTAATTGACTTTTATCTCGACTCAAAACTTCTCTGCCGTTTTTTATCTCTACTTAAAATGAAGCGCACCTATCTGAATTACTCAAAAATTATTTATACCATTACTTTTCTACTCCAAGACATTTCAACTAAAAAATTTGAACAAGTAAAAAACGTCTCAATAGGTAATTATTTATTTTTGGAACGAAGTTCCCTTTCGCGCGTTACGAACAGTTACGACTGACGCTAGGAGCTAGCCAAAAAAAATTCATACCAAAAGTTGTCACGATACTATGACACGACACACGCATGTTTCTCTCTCTCACAGACCAAAAAATAAATAACTCTCTCTCCCTCTCTCTCATAGATAGATATATTACAATGGATAGAAAAGTGTGACGTCAGCTATGGGAGGAGCTTACAAATCTTTCTTAACAAAACACAAAACTACAAAAACTACAAAACATATTTGCATTTCTAATCAAAAATCTTAACGTTTTCCGGACATTTTTCATACGACCTATTGTATCCAATTTGTGATAGTGAATAAACATTGAAAGTTAGTGTAAGTGTTTAAATTTTATATGCATTTTAGTGGAATTGAGGTTATGTTTTGTTTCAAAGTTTATAAATTTTATTATGGTAATCTTGTAATTAATTATGTATTCTTTAACTATTAAATAGTATTCTGCTGCAGTAAAAATAGTGATGTGTTTCGTCCCCAATTGCAAACATTATAGCGAGCAGAAAAACTGCAATTTTTTTACTTTTACTTTTTTTTCTATTTTGCTTTGAACAGTGTAGTAGTGTCGCGACTTTGTTAAGTTTATACAGGTTTTTTGTAGATAATAAATGTTAAAATAATAGAAAATAAAAACAATAATGTATCCTGACAATGTTTCTGCACAAGTTCCTGATATTGTTGATAGAGTTAGGTAAGTAGAGATTTTATACAGACGATAATAAATGCTTATGTATATACAAACTCTCTGTTGTGTTTACAAATTACAATTCCTTCACTATTTAATCGAAAGGAACTTCGTTCCATCCGGGTGACCTCTCACTTTTTTTTTTATTTATTTGTAAACGTAGAAAAAGTTATAACCTATTAAAAGATAGGAAATTTTCTCACAAATTTAAAAATGCAGCTAATTTTTTTTTGCTAGAAATGTTCTACCTAAGAGAAAAATTAAAGTAGTAAAACAAAGGAATCAACAAATGTTGAACTAACCTATTAAGCCTTGCTTATTTTAGAGTAGAGATGGAAAACTATCATTATTTTCAACAATTATCTCTAATTGTTATTTCAACTAGTAACAATTTTCAAAAAATTATCAATTTTTCTATTAAACAATATTTATTTTTAACACTTTTTGTACATCAAATTTAGTTGTACTTAACATAGTTAACATTTTTTTATAACTGACCGGTTGCAAGTCTCAGCTCAGCGGTCCGAGTTAAAAAAAATAAAAAAAATTTTTAGTGGTTACCTTCCGAATTATCCATTAAAAAAATTACGGGACAAAAAATTTTTACCGATTTCTAACTGTTCTTAAACTGCCGATGTCCATTTTGGTTCAAAGTGTAAGAAGAAATGTGACATTTTGCCATACACAATCAATATATTGAATTTTAATACGTTTAATTTTAAATTTTTTTATTTTATGTTTCGTGTTTTAAAAAGCACTTAATTAGCACTTAATTTAAAGATTATTCAATCCTAGTTTTTTGTGTTTTTTTTATTATGGGTCAGCTAGGTTGTTAAAGGCTGGCGTTCCCATGGTTTTTCGTAAATATTTCAAAAACGGTTAGTGCACCTAATTTTTGTTTTGCGCACCTAAATAGCACCAAAAAGGACCTAATTTTGATATAAATTTCGATAAATTTCTCCACTTTGGGTCAGCCACCTTTATGGGGGTCTTAAACCCGGAAGATTACGCACCTGTATCGCTAAGTTTTATGAACTCCAAAAACGTGACAAAACGATCGTCAGAACCCAACTTTCGATCACTTCTATCTCATCTGGATCTGGAAATTTGGGGAGGGACCAGCACTGAGTCTACATATGGCCCATTGTGCATCCTCCCGTTTGTAGGGATATCCACATCTCAGGCTGTCATCAGGCCTAGAGATTTAAATTAGATGATCAGGCTCCCAAGGGGGATCTCACTTATATCGGTTGGTGTAAGCCAGTACTCGTCCAACACGGATTTTCTGATCCTTGAAAAAGCAAAGCACTCATACATTATATGCTCTACTGTTTCTTTTCTGGTTCGCAACCTCTGCATAAGAGCGATTCTGCTAATATCAGCCTAAAGAAATGTTGTCGCTATTGACCTGTTAAGATTCCCACAGCTGTTCGAAGATTTTGTCTGGTCAATGCCTTAAATTTTCTTGCTGTTTCCTTGCCAGGATGAGGTAATAACTCTCTGGGTAGTCCACAATTCGTTGTTTCATCCCAGCACTGTATAAAGTTTTGGTGAGATAAGGTCCACGACAGCGGACATTGTTAGCTTGGTAGATGGGCGAGGGCTAATTTATTAGTACCCCGCATCCCTTCCTACTAAATTGTCCGCAATGCGGTTGCGTTTAGAGTTCTCATGTCCTGTGATCCAGCTCAGAGTGACCACATTATTCTGGCTGGCCTCAATTAGAGTTTGGTGACATTCTAGTACTAGGTCACTAGTGCTTGTCGGCAGTTCGTGTAAATATTTACATTCCTGCGTGTGATGTTCCCATTAATTAATTCTTTTACAGCTATGGTTATGCCTGTTAGTTCTTACTGAACCCTTCTATCTCTTCTTTGATAAAGATGTAATTCTACTGTTTAGTTATATGTCTAAGATAAGGTATGATTGAGTATATTTTTAACCGACTTCAAAAAAGGAGGAGGTTTCTCAATTCGACAGTATATATGTTTTTTATGTTTGTTTGCGGATAACTTCGTCGTTTATAAACCTATTTTGATGCTTTTTTTTATGGATAAACGAAATTTTAAAAGTGGTCCCAAGATAAAGATATCAGGGAATGATAATGGAAGACCAGAGAAATCAAGGGGAACCTTAAAAAATTGTAGAGGACTATACCTCGATGCCCAATTGCATGTCACTGACGTCATTGTGATGTAAATGCAAGTGGAACCAATGCGAGGTTTGAATGAATGGTTTTTTAATGGCAAATTACTTGCTATTTTAATCTTAGCTATTTAATCTAGATTTCGAATTTTAGTAACTCAAATCTTTTATTAAGATGGAGCCGAATTTCAGGAAATCGAAATCAGAGGCCTAGTTGCTTACAATTTTTTTTTAAATAAAATTTTTATTTTTTTGCTTTTGAGTGTATTTTTCTTTTTGAGGGCGAATCAATTTAAAAAAGAAAAGTTTAATATATACTCTATCCATTTTTTAATACACTTTAAAAAAAGGAGGAGGTTCTCAACTCGACCATATATTTTTTATGTTTGTTACGGCATATCTCCGGTATTTATTATCTGATTTGAAAAAATCTTTTTGCATTCAAAAAATTGTAAAGTGTCCGTGTGGAAATTTGATTAAGGTCAAGTGATCAATGGGCAAGGTATTCCAGGAACACCGTAAAAATGAACAGAATAAGCTTTGCAGTTCAGTTAATATGGTAATAATGATGTATAACATAAGAACATAATAATAAGCCCATTACTATCCCACTTTGTAGGCAAAGGATTCTTCTCAGAAGGAAAAGGAATGATCATTTAATTACCACGCTTGCTCACTGCGGGTTGGTGATTTCAAACAATTTAGTCCACGTTTCATCACAATGTTTTCCTTCCCCGTACGTGCGTGGTGTCTCTAGGTGTTAGAGAATGAAAAATGATCCTACGTACCTTTTTATAAAGTATGCCAATTTTTTTGAGAAAAACGTAATTAGCACTTACTCAAAAAAAGAAAATATTTTTTAGGCATCTCTCGGTTTAAACTAATCGGGCAAAAAATAAATAAACCAAACTAAGTTAATCTCTGTTTACTTTTTATATTTCTTTTTTCTTCTTTCTCTTTCTTTTTTAATCTATTTTTCGCTTTTCCTTTCTCTGTTTGTTTGCCTCTTTTTTTCTCTTAAAAACACTAAACTGAATGTAGGCAAGATTTATAAAGTACCGATGTATGTTGATACTACCTTGGATGGAATAAGTAACAAGTTATCTGATGTCTGTATTGGAGAGTTTAAGAATATTGGAAATGATGTTATTCTCATGCCACCAGATGCCTTGGGCATCGATGACAAGAGGTACTACAACAATTAGATGACCAGGATGTATCGGTTGCTTATGGTCTTTAAAAACATCGGGTCGAAATAAAGCGCACGTTTATTTTGCGCTGTATAAGCCAAGGAGAAAGGACATATCCAAGACATAGCAACATCACACACTATTATTCTGGAGCCCTGTATGATCCAGTTTGGGCTTCTTTCTTGGTTCATTGTCACAGCGGATAATGGGCTCTACTTGCACAATCCACCTATTTTTCTCGACAATTTTTCTTACGGCCGCTTAATTTTTCTTCAGTGAGCAGGCGGGCATTTTTGACAGTGATTCGTTGTGTTCGCAACACATCCTGCAAGATTTTATCTTTTTCTTTATTCCTTCTTTCTTCCTTTTTTTTATTTTTTCTTTCTTTGTCTCCTCTTATTACTTATGATCTCTTTTGTTCTTTTTCTTTTTTTTTCTTTTTTCAACCTCCCTTTTTTCTCTCTTTTTTCTGTGTCTTTCTCTTTTTTTCTTTTTGTTTATGTATTTTTTTCTCTGTGTCATGTCTTTTTCTCTTCTCTTTCTCCTCTTTTTCTCTACTTTTTATTTCATTTTTCTCTAGTTTGTCCCTTTTCTCTGTCTGTCTCTAAAGTTTTTGTATATTTTTCTCTCTTCCGTTTTTTGGGTCTTCTTATTTTTCGCTTTTTTCACACCTTTCTCTTTATTCTCTCATACGTACGTTCGTTAAAAACAGCAATAGTTTCCTTCCTCAGTTATTTCTAGAATGCAACATCTTGTTTTTGTTTGCAATATCATTGAAATTATCATTTCAAGTTGTTTAATATATACTTAGATTTGTACAGTTACTTTAATTTTTATATTGAAAAAGATAACAAAGGTCCTACGCTTTTTCCTATCTTTTTATTGATCTCAAGTAAACTTTAAATGTATCACTGGATTGGGAATAGTTTTAAGATTATCAGAATTAGTTTATTTAAGATAAAAGCAAGTATCTGCTTCCAGACAATAAGAAAATTCTACAATCTAACACAAATAGAAAGTTAAATTTCTCGACCGATTAAGTAAATATTCCAGAAATTTGAAGTTTCAGAATCGAGCAATGCGTGCAACTTCCACGTTTAGTTGATTTAATTATACTGGTATTATTCACCTTTAGAAATTAACTTTTGTAATAAAAGATACCGACAATAACACTAAAACTTTATTTCTTATTTTGATTCCGTCGTTTTTTTTTTATACCAAAATCTTCGTCAGAAGAGTTGTGAAACACGTTCATTAAAATTGCTTTCGTTTTTTGGTAAATATTAGTTCTTTCGAATCAATTTTTCCATTAGCAGATGTTTGCAATTCTCTAGATTTTATTTTCTGTTTGAAAAACAGCAATTACTAACACCATGAATAATAATTATTTTTCAAATAATAACTTCGTCTTTAATTAAACCGTTTGTAAAAAATCATGTAATATTTATTTCATTGAAAAAAAATATTTAATATCAATAAATAATAAATATGTTTTGTTATTTTAAAATTAATCTAATCTATCTATCTTATAGCAATTTTTGTTTATATATATATATATATATATATATATATATATATATATATATATATATATAAAAAAAAAAAAAAAAACAAACTGGCTAACGAGCCAGAAACATGCATGTCTGCGGTTACCATTCCCTATTCGTGACCCTATTATCCTTTTTGCGTACATGCCCATTAATTTTCCCCCTTTTGTATATATATATATATATATATATATATATATATATATATATATATATATATGTTATGATGTAGTGTTTCACGGATGGTAGAATGAACAGTAGTGGTGTTCCGGGTTTCAATCCGTTGGTTGTTTGTGTCTTCACGACGTTTCGCCAACATCTCAGCTGGCATTTTCAAGTGATGCTTCCTTTGCGGCTGCTAAACTTGGAATGAGCTGCGTGGTCCTGTGCTGCTGCTTTTATACGTGTCGGCGGCGGCGCAGATTATATCGCTGTTCTGTAATTGGTGGGGGGTGCGGTTCAGGTGTTGACGTTTCCTCCACTCGGGGTCGTTGGCCGCGCCGGTTGTTTCCTGACTGCATTTGGGCCTGGATGGGTACGGCTGTCCTTGTTGCGTGTGTGTTTCTTATTGGTTCTGCCCGTGTCTGTGTATTCTCCAAGGATTTTTGTTCTTCTCGGGTAATTGGATTAGATTGTCTTTTGAGGAGACTTTTCCAAGTGTTGGAGATGTTTTGTGCATCGTCTCTTTTGTTGAGGCTGTTGGTTCTCTCTATTTCGAGGGCTTCTCTGACTATGCGGGTTCTGTAGTGTTTGATAGGTGCAATCTGTTTTGTTTCTGGGAAGTTTATTGTGTGGCCCGTTTCCTGGTGGTGTTGAAAAAGGGCTGATGTCGTTTGCTTATTTCTGATGTTGTTCTGGTGTTCCTGTACTCTGGCTGAGATTCTTCTATTTGTTTGTCCGATGTATTCTTTGTCGCAGTTACTGCACGGGATGCTGTATACGCCTTGGTTTTCTAAAGGTATTTTGTCTTTTGGATTGCCTATTATTTTGTGTAAGGTAGTCTGCGGCTTGTAGATTGTGGAAATGTCATGCCTTCTTAGGATCCTTCCAATCACGTCTGTTACACCTTTTATATATGGCAGTTTAGTTTTTGGTTTGGACATGTCATATTCTTCCTTATTTGTTGTTGGTCTCGTGGCTTGTTTTTGTGCTTTTTTGATTGTGTGTTCATGGTATCCGTTTTGTCTTAGGGCGGTTGTGATGTTTTGGAGTTCTTCTTGTCGGTTCGTTGTTTTTGTTAGGCGTATAGATCTGGATATCAGTGTACTGGCTACCGATTGCAATTGGGAAGGGTGATGATGAGATCTAGCATTCAGATATCTATTAGTGTGTGTAGGTTTTCTGTATACTGTGTAATCAATTGTAAGGTCATTGTTTCTTGTAATAAGTAGGTCCAGAAAAGGCAATTGGCCATTCTCTTCAACTTCTAACGTGAACTGTATTCGGTGGTGGATGTTGTTTAGTTCATCAAGGAAAATGTCCAGATTGGGTCTTCCATGAGGCCATATGATAAAGATGTCGTCCACGTAGCGTTTCCAAAAGGTTGGCTTCATTTTAGCTTTACTTAGTGCATTGGTTTCGAAGTACTTCATGTAGAGGTTGGCGATTACTGGTGATAGTGAGGATCCCATGGGGGCGCCTTCTGTTTGTCTATACAAGTTGTTCTCATAAGAGAAGTACGTATTCTTCAGACAGTGTCTTGCAAGTTCGATGATGTGTCTTGGGAAATCTTCATTTATAGCTATTTGGTCTAGGGCCTCGTCAATTGGTACGCTTGGGTAAAGCGACTTGATATCTAGGCTGGCTAGGAGGTCATCTTTGTGTAGTTTTAGGTTTTTAATTATATTTGTCAGGTGTTCTGAGTTCTTGACGTAGGAATCTGCTTCTTCGCTGGTTGGCTGCATTATCTCTGCAAGATATTTTTCGAGTTGTTGAGTTGGTGAGTCTATAGCGCTAACGATTGGTCTTAATGGCACTCCTTCCTTGTGAATTTTTGGCAACCCGTATAGTTTAGGGCATCTGCTAGCTTTTTCCCGAGGAATTATACGAGCCTCGATTTCTGCCCCAAGGTTGGCGGCTTTGATTTTATCTTTTGTTGTCTTCTCTAGGTATGTTGTTGGGTCTCTTGCAACTTTTTTGTATGTGTCGTCTTGGAGTATGTCCGCCATTTTTGTTCTATATTCTTCCGTATTCATCACCACTGTGACATCTCCCTTGTCCGCTTTCAATATAGTGATGTCTTTGTTTGCCTTTAGATTGTTGAGGGCTCTCATTTCGGACGGTTTTATGTTCGGTTTTGGTGGTTTGCTGGTCCTGAGAATACGTGCTACGTCTTGACGTATTATTTCGGCCTCATCGTCCGGCTTTTGGTCTAATGCTGCTTCGATGTTCGCGATTATATCCTCTGTTGGGATCGTCTTCGGTGTCACTGCAAAGTTAAAACCCTTGCTGAGGATGTGTTTCTCTTCCTCTGAGAGTTGGTAGTCAGAGAGGTTTTTAACCACTTTATTGATATCGAGTGGCTCTAATTTTGATTCGGTTTTCTTCTGAAGTCGGGCAAACTTATTTTTCTGTTTGTCGGCGCGGCCAACGATCCCGAGTGGAGGAAACGTCAACACCTGAACCGCACCCCCCACCAATTACAGAACAGCGATATAATCTGCGCCGCCGCCGACACGTATAAAAGCAGCAGCACAGGACCACGCAGCTCATTCCAAGTTTAGCAGCCGCAAAGGAAGCATCACTTGAAAATGCCAGCTGAGATGTTGGCGAAACGTCGTGAAGACACAAACAACCAACGGATTGAAACCCGGAACACCACTACTGTTCATTCTACCATCCGTGAAACACTACATCATAACATAGTACACCTCTACGGGGAGGAGACCTTCAGAACAACAAAACGCTTCGAAACACTAAGGTCCAAAATCACAACTTTATGTTGCGACATAACATTTCTAATAAGATGCCGCGACAACAACGTTCTGCCTACGTGTACCAAATTGACTTACCACCTAAGAACAAAAAGAGCAGAAAATATTATAAGAAACACGAGCAAGTCTCTTCTAAGAGAACAAATTCGAGAAAAACGGCGACAACTTGCCCAAACAGAAAAAGCAGCCTACGATCTACATCTGCAACTGAGTAAAGAAATTCACCCGTTACTCTGGCAAAAAGTAGATGAGTTATCAACCTGGAGGACAGAAACAGACTTCAAGAACAGAACCGACAAACAGAAAAATAAATTTGCCCGACTTCAGAAGAAAACCGAATCAAAATTAGAGCCACTCGATATCAATAAAGTGGTTAAAAACCTCTCTGACTACCAACTCTCAGAGGAAGAGAAACACATCCTCAGCAAGGGTTTTAACTTTGCAGTGACACCGAAGACGATCCCAACAGAGGATATAATCGCGAACATCGAAGCAGCATTAGACCAAAAGCCGGACGATGAGGCCGAAATAATACGTCAAGACGTAGCACGTATTCTCAGGACCAGCAAACCACCAAAACCGAACATAAAACCGTCCGAAATGAGAGCCCTCAACAATCTAAAGGCAAACAAAGACATCACTATATTGAAAGCGGACAAGGGAGATGTCACAGTGGTGATGAATACGGAAGAATATAGAACAAAAATGGCGGACATACTCCAAGACGACACATACAAAAAAGTTGCAAGAGACCCAACAACATACCTAGAGAAGACAACAAAAGATAAAATCAAAGCCGCCAACCTTGGGGCAGAAATCGAGGCTCGTATAATTCCTCGGGAAAAAGCTAGCAGATGCCCTAAACTATACGGGTTGCCAAAAATTCACAAGGAAGGAGTGCCATTAAGACCAATCGTTAGCGCTATAGACTCACCAACTCAACAACTCGAAAAATATCTTGCAGAGATAATGCAGCCAACCAGCGAAGAAGCAGATTCCTACGTCAAGAACTCAGAACACCTGACAAATATAATTAAAAACCTAAAACTACACAAAGATGACCTCCTAGCCAGCCTAGATATCAAGTCGCTTTACCCAAGCGTACCAATTGACGAGGCCCTAGACCAAATAGCTATAAATGAAGATTTCCCAAGACACATCATCGAACTTGCAAGACACTGTCTGAAGAATACGTACTTCTCTTATGAGAACAACTTGTATAGACAAACAGAAGGCGCCCCCATGGGATCCTCACTATCACCAGTAATCGCCAACCTCTACATGAAGTACTTCGAAACCAATGCACTAAGTAAAGCTAAAATGAAGCCAACCTTTTGGAAACGCTACGTGGACGACATCTTTATCATATGGCCTCATGGAAGACCCAATCTGGACATTTTCCTTGATGAACTAAACAACATCCACCACCGAATACAGTTCACGTTAGAAGTTGAAGAGAATGGCCAATTGCCTTTTCTGGACCTACTTATTACAAGAAACAATGACCTTACAATTGATTACACAGTATACAGAAAACCTACACACACTAATAGATATCTGAATGCTAGATCTCATCATCACCCTTCCCAATTGCAATCGGTAGCCAGTACACTGATATCCAGATCTATACGCCTAACAAAAACAACGAACCGACAAGAAGAACTCCAAAACATCACAACCGCCCTAAGACAAAACGGATACCATGAACACACAATCAAAAAAGCACAAAAACAAGCCACGAGACCAACAACAAATAAGGAAGAATATGACATGTCCAAACCAAAAACTAAACTGCCATATATAAAAGGTGTAACAGACGTGATTGGAAGGATCCTAAGAAGGCATGACATTTCCACAATCTACAAGCCGCAGACTACCTTACACAAAATAATAGGCAATCCAAAAGACAAAATACCTTTAGAAAACCAAGGCGTATACAGCATCCCGTGCAGTAACTGCGACAAAGAATACATCGGACAAACAAATAGAAGAATCTCAGCCAGAGTACAGGAACACCAGAACAACATCAGAAATAAGCAAACGACATCAGCCCTTTTTCAACACCACCAGGAAACGGGCCACACAATAAACTTCCCAGAAACAAAACAGATTGCACCTATCAAACACTACAGAACCCGCATAGTCAGAGAAGCCCTCGAAATAGAGAGAACCAACAGCCTCAACAAAAGAGACGATGCACAAAACATCTCCAACACTTGGAAAAGTCTCCTCAAAAGACAATCTAATCCAATTACCCGAGAAGAACAAAAATCCTTGGAGAATACACAGACACGGGCAGAACCAATAAGAAACACACACGCAACAAGGACAGCCGTACCCATCCAGGCCCAAATGCAGTCAGGAAACAACCGGCGCGGCCAACGACCCCGAGTGGAGGAAACGTCAACACCTGAACCGCACCCCCCACCAATTACAGAACAGCGATATAATCTGCGCCGCCGCCGACACGTATAAAAGCAGCAGCACAGGACCACGCAGCTCATTCCAAGTTTAGCAGCCGCAAAGGAAGCATCACTTGAAAATGCCAGCTGAGATGTTGGCGAAACGTTGTGAAGACACAAACAACCAACGGATTGAAACCCGGAACACCACTACTGTTCATATATATATATATATATATATATATATATATATATATATATATATATATATATATATATAAAACGAACAGAGCGTTTGTGACAGTCTTATATAACAATATGTAAGAGATGATACAAAAGTATCTAGTGCCGTGCTGTCAATAATAAATCCAGTTTTCAACTGGATTGGTGTTTGGTTAGATTTTCTAACTCAAGACACCGGTAGACGCTGCGAAATAGGAGTATAAGGATTTTAATCTGCCCATACAGGGGCAAAACCAACTACAGACACGTGTTTCGCTCTTTTTATGAGCTCATCAGTGCAGTATAGGTTATATCTCTTCAGTCACTAATGAAGAGACATCCCCCGTATGAATCGACCAAATCCTTATAGATGTACACTTGCGAAAGTAGAAACCATTCGCAAGTGGCCCTCATCTTTACTCCAAAAATGAAACTAAGAAGTCGCTTTGGTTTTGCCCCTGTATGGGCTGATTAAAATCCTTATACTCCTATTTTGCAGCGTCTACCGGTGTCTTGAGTTAGAAAATCTAACCAAACACCAATCCAGTTTAAAACTGGATTTATTATTGACAGCACGGCACTAGATACTTTTCTATCATCTCTTACATATTGTTATATAAGACTGTCACAAACGCTCTGTTCGTTTTTTGTTATTACCTTGCCGAAGGTACTTTTAAGACGCAAAGCGCCTTCTTAGTTCCAGTTTTGGAATAAAGATGGGGCTATAAATTTGCTTAAGCACCGTGTCAATTGTGTCTTCTGTTGATAAATTATTTCTAAAACCGAACTGCTTAATGGATATAATGTTGTATTTATCCAAAAATGAGACAAACCGGGATTTTATGATTTTTTCATATATTTTTGCAAAAGAAGATATGAGCGTTAGTGGTCTATAGTTAATATTTTTTTGTTTATCACCGGTTTTAAAAAGTGGTTTAACTATTCCAACTTTAAGACTATCTGGAAAAATTCCCGCTTCCACTGACAAAGATGTAAGCCAAGGGCTCTGATATTTCTTTAGCTATATTTTTTAATAGTTCAGATTTTATGTTGTCTATGTCTGGGGCTTTTTTATTTTTTAAAGAAAGAATTATTTTTTCTATTTCTAGAGGCGATATTTCCTGAAATACGAATGGTTTGGAACATATTTTTCTTTTAAGTTGACAGAATTTGGTTTAGTTTTGTTAATTTTTTTAGCCAAATTTGATCCCACAGTTGAGTAATGCTCGTTAAAGAGGTTTGCAATTTCTATTTCATTCTCTATAGTTTTTCCATCATCGGTTTTTATAACAAAAACTTTTTTATCCGTAATTGATTTTTTACAAATGTTATTTACTGTTTTTCATAATTTTTTTGAATCTTTACAATTTTCTTGTATTTGTCCAGAATACAATTTTTTTTTGTTGTATTTTATTTGTTAATGTGTTTTTAAACGTTTTAAAATCTAATTTCTTTTGTTTGTTATTAATATCTTTTTTCCATAATTTAAACTTTTCATTTTTTATTTTTATCAATTTAAAAAAAAAACTGAGTAATCCCAATCATGTTTGAGTCTGTTTTTTGTTTCTTTGTTTTAGTACTTAGTTCTACAAAGTGGTTTAGGTATTTTACAAAAAAAAATCAAATGCCCTATTTGCATCCCTTATCGTATAAAGACATTCCCGATTAAAGTCCAATAACAAGTTTTTTAAAACGTGATAATTTGTGTATCTCTTTTCCATATAATTATTTTTCGGCTTGGGTTTATTATCGTTAAAAAATTTTAATAACAGTAATATTGGGTAGTGATCTGTTATTTGTATTTGATATATAATAGGAATAATTTCTATCGTTTTCAATGTATTTTTAATAAAAAAATGATCGATGCATGATTTTGAAGTTTTAGTGACTCTTGTGTAGTCGTTTATGCAAGATTCGTGCATTTCCGAGGTCAAAATGTTAAGATACTCCTGAGAAATATAATTGTCTGGAATGTCATTATTTTTGATGTTCATATTTGTATCACCTACTAGGATATGCGTACAATTTTTTTCCAAATTTTTTAAGCAATCTACCAAAGACCTATTAAATTCCATGGCACCACCGTGTCCCATTCCTGGAGGTCTGTAAATTGCAGGTAAAATAAAAGATTTTGTTTGCTATAGGATGTTTAATTTAATTGCCTTCACGGCACCAATGTTTTCAACTAAATTGGTGTACAAAAACGATGATTTAATATAAATAACGGTACCGTCATTTTTATTTATGTTGCCCTCATTATAAATTAAATCATATCCTTCCAAGTTAAGCACTGTGGTGTCATACAACCTAAAAGTCTCACTGAAAACCAAAACATCAAATTTAACCTGAAACTGCGCCAAAAATAAAATAAATCTATCCAAATTTCTAGGCAAACTTTGCGCATTAAAATGAATAATTTTTATGTCATAATTGATGTGTTTTGTTAGGTTCGTAAAGTCTTGCATATCGTCAATAACATTTGTTCATCTTGAAAATTATCTACAAAATTTTCCATTATTTAAAATAAATTATAGTTTAAAACAAACAATAAAAGTACCCTAAACTAATGTAAAAACCTATTTAAAACAGTTATAAAATCTTGTTTTATTTTGTCTATACTAATATTATAAAGAGGAAAGGTTTGATTTTTTGTTTGTTTGTTTGTTTGTTTGTTTGTTTGTTTGTTTGTTTGTTTGTTTGAAATGAATAGGCTCCGAAACTCCTGGACCGATTTCAAAAATTCTTTCACCGTTGGCAAGCTACACTATTCCCGAGTGACATAGGCTATGTTTCTTTTTTAAAAAAAATGGGGATCCTTACTAAAATGCCATTAATGTAACCAAAAATGACCTTAAAACCCTTACATCGCGTGCGCTAAGAATACTAGCCTCAAGGTCAAACCTTCCAATTAGTAGGGATCGGTTTTTCTCATGGCCAACCGCCTAAGGCGGGTCGAGTTCCTGAAAATTAATTTATTTTGTTGCCAGAAAATAAAACAACATGTTATATTGTTTACAGGGAAGCGTTGACCCAATATATTTAGTGGCGAGGAAAGGTTTGTTTGTTTGTTTGTTTATTTAAAATGAATAGGCTCCGAAACTACTGGGCCGATTTCAAAAGTTCTTTTACCGTTGGCAAGCTACACTATTCCCGAGTGACATAGGCTATGTTTTATTTTCAAAAAGATAGGGATCCTTACTAAAATGCCATTAATGTAACCAAAAATGACATTAAGACCCTTACATCGCATGCGCTAAGAATACTAGCCTCAAGGTCAAACCTTCCAATTAGTAGGGATCGGTTTTTCTCACGGCCAACCGCCTAAGGCGGGTCGAGCACTTGAAAATCAATTTATTTTGTTGCCAGAAAATAAAACAACATGTAATATTGCTTACAGGGAAGCGTTGACCCAATCTATTTAGTAGCGAGGAAAGGTTTGTTTGTTTGTTTGAAATAAATAGGCTCCGAAATTACTGGACTGATTTTAAAAATTTTTTTACCGTTGGCAAGCTACACTATTCCCGAGTGACATAGGCTATGTTTCATTTTCAAAAAAATAGGGATCCTTACTAAAATGCCATTAATGTAACCAAAAATGACCTTTAAACCCTTACATCGTGTGCGCTAAGAATACTAGCCTCAAGGTCAAATCTTCCAATTAGTAGGGATCGGTTTTTCTCATGGCCAACCGCCTAAGGCGGGTCGAGCACCTAAAACTCAATTTATTTTGTTGCCAGAAAATAAAACAATATGTTATATTGTTTACAGGGAAGCGTTGACCCCATATATTTAGTGGCGAGGAAAGGTTTGTTTGTTTGTTTGTTTGTTTGTTTGTTTGAAATGAATAGGCTCCGAAACTACTGGACCGATTTCAAAAATTCTTTTACCGTTGGCAAGCTACACTATTCCCGAGTGACATAGGCTATGTTTTATTTTCGAAAAAATAGGGATCCTTACTAAAATGCCATTAATGTAACATGTACCCAAAAATGACCTTAAAACTCTTACATCGCGGGCTTTAAGAATACCAGCCTCAATGTCAAACCTTCCAATTAGTAAGGATCGGTTTTTCTCATGGCCAACCGCCTAAGGCGGGTCGAGTTCCTGAAAATCAATTTATTTTGTTGCCAGAAAATAAAACAACATGTAATATTGTTTACAGGGAAGCGTTGACCCAATATATTTAGTGGCTGTTGTTATTTTTCTTTAATCCCCGTGCAAAGCCGGGGCGGGCTGCTAGTATTATATAATTTAAAAATAATAATAGTTAATTGTTAAAAAGAAGCTGAATAATAAAAGAGAAGATTTAAATAAAATAAAATAGAGCTTTAAAAGTGAAACAAAAAGCCGGTGTTCAACAAAAATACATATAAAAAAGTACTCAAACAGTTTAAAACAAAACAAAACTTTAGAGCGTTATATTTAAAAATAGGAATAAACAAAACTGAACTAGAATTGTTTATAAATTAGATGAAAAAATCGTTATTCTTTTGGGTTGCTTCTTAGCAATCTCTTGCAGTCTGTTGCAGTATTTACTTTATTGAATGTTTTTGAATTTTTTATCAGTATTTGTCGAACCAGACCGTGTTCTGGCTTTGACGATAGTGTTTTTATTATTATTTAAGGTTTCTTTTGGAGTAGATTCTTGTTGCTTCAGTCCGTTGTTAGAGTTTTGTTCTTTCTTTGACAAGTTCGGCGCTGGTGGAGTCTCAGGTTTACCTACACTAGGAGCACTGTTTGTTTGCACTATATGAGGGTCGTCAGCTTCAGCTTCTTCAATCGATAATACGTCGTTAGCGAAATGGATTTCGTTATCGATAAATAGTTTCTCCCCTGTAATAAAACACCTACTTGCAGAGGATTTGACTCTTTTCAGATGTCTTCTGAGTATATTATTTACTTCGCGTTGTGCTATTGTCAAATCTTGAGATATTACAACACTAGTTTGGAGCAATTCTTCAGGACGTGCAGTTTTTTGATTGTAGATATAAATTCCACTTTAATTGGTGCTGACGGAGAGTTACCCAAACTATAGATATTATTTATGTGATCCGTTGATAATTCTAAATTCAAAAGACTGTTTAATTTGTCACAAATATGTTTAGGTGATATTTCGGGTAGGTTATTTTTAATGCCGAATGTGACAATATTATTCTTTTTATTTTGTCTTTCTAGTACTTCATCTTTTGCTTTTAAGGTTGTGTTTTCTTGTTGCAGTGTTTTGAATTTGTCTGTTAGTTTAGACTCAATTTGCATTAAAATCCTCACCTCGCTTGCTTCCACGAAACTTCTTAATTTTCTTATTTCTTCCAGGAGTTGTAGATTTGTAGGATTAGACATTTTATTTTGTGGCTACCAATAATTAACAAATAAAGAAATTTAATATGCCTTACAAATCGTTATTTTTCAAGTTAATCGTTGTTAATGGTGTGATCGAAAAAATCAATATTACCTTTAAAAACTAGTACTTATTTAAATACTGGCATACAGATTAGAATGTTGTGTTTAGTCGTCAACTTAAACTAGTTTTTATATTGGTAATAGTTTCAATTTATCAAATAAATGCCTTTTAGGTGAAAGCCCTAGCAATTAGTAATTATTTAATTATACCTTTCGGTTATTTGAGATTTCTCTTATTGGATTTTTTGAAAGTTTTGAATTTTTGAAAGTATACAAACAAGAATATATCAAATGACATTAAGGAGAAATTGATAAAATGTGACACCCAGCTAAAGGTTGTAAGTTCGAGTATCGCTGGGTGCGACATTTTTTAAGTTTCTCCTTAATGTCATCTATATCTATACCTATCTATACATATAATAAAACTGTAGAAATGTATATGTTTGTGCGCGCATCACATGAAAACTACTGATCCGATTCGAATGCGGTTTTCACAGACGTATTTGTCTTCTTTTAACTTAACATCTGGCGTATAAAACTTACTCCCCCCACCCATTTAACATGGTGAGGAAAGAAATTGTTATACAAAAATCAACACGTCACGCGAACGACGTCGCGGGTACATCGAAATAGAACCCAAAAATGTGGTTAGATTTGTTTTGTCTGTCTGTCTGTATGTTTGTGCGCGCATCACATGAAAACTACTGATCCGATTCGAATGCGGTTTGCACAGATGTATTTGTCTTATTTTAACTTAACATCTAGTGTATAAAAATTTCTTTCCCATTCCTTTAACGGGGTGGGGGGAAGAATTTTTATGCAACAATCACACGCCACGCGAACGAGGTCGCGAGTAGGTACAACTAGTTTAATATATTCTTGTTTGTCTAAATTTTCAAAAAATAACAATTTAAGTTTAAGTATACTGTAAATGTGTTCTTATAATTAAATAAGTGATAAACAAATAAAATTAATTGTAAAAATATGACAATTCACACAAAAAATTAAAAATTAATGTTTGCCAAACGCGTTTGATTTGCATAAGACATGTTTTTTTACAAGTGGTAAATTATCTAATATTTTGTTGAGGCAATATAGTATTACATTACAATATAGAGTTATTTATATACATATAATAATCTCATTATCTGTTAAGTATACAACGTACCAATAAGAACAAATACCAAAGATTTGTATAATATTTTGCTCCAAAAATATTTAATCAAATACCAAGACATACAAGAGAAATTAAAAACTATTCTATGTACATAAAAATCTGTAAAATATATACAGACAAACTAAATAAATTTAAAAACAGGTTTTAAACACCTAAATAGGTGCATAACTAAATTAAGACTTATTAAATTGAGACATTATTATAGATAGATAGATAGTTTTATTTGTGTCAGGACAAAATACAATTTGTATACACTCGTCAATAAAATACATTAAACATTTATTCTAAAAAAGAAAAGAAACAAACATTTTTTTTAATTTAAAAACTAACACACTAAACAGTCAGATTAAAATATTCATAAAATTCATTAATACTATATATTTCAGTCGGTTTAAAATTGCTATATTCAGATTATGGAATTATTGCTTAACAGCGCCCGCTTCGGCAACCGAGTAAAACAAAATTTTACGCTTTTGGACGGACTTCTTCTTCTTCTTCTGTAAGGGCCTCAGCTACCAGGGCTATTCGGCCTTATTTGTATTTTTCATTTAAGGAAACATGACAATATTTTAGGTTATCCATTGATTATTGGTTATTGGAGTTGAAGACAATATTTATCGCTGAAAATATTAAAACTGCATTAAGAATTATGTCCTTATTTATATATGCTTGGCAAGCGAATCTACACTAGATGCGACGAACATGCAATAAGCGGAAAAAAGTATTTAGCAAAGCAAGCACTACAATTGTTCTCTATACTACTAGACACTAAGCACTACTTCAGGGGGTGCCCCCTGCACTACGCTGCACTAGAGTTTTATGTTCGAGTCTGAGAGGTATGACACTATGCTTTTAATGTTGCTGATTGATAAGTGTTTAAATATTAAGTCGTGAACCGAGTGTGGTCCAAGGACGTTACTAGGGAAATTGAGGGAATTAAGGAACTGCATAATTTTAACTTTGTGTATGTTGCAGGAAAAAAGTATGTGATTCAAATCTTGGATCTGCCCACATTCGCATCTATCGTCTGTTGTTACATTTATTTTTTTAAGGTAGGATTTAGTAAGAGCGTGATTTGATCTCATCCTTGATATTAGAGTTATCTCTTTCCTGCTCAGGTTAGCGAAGTCTCTAAACCATGCCCTCTTGAGTGGGTTTGTTATATATTGACCATATATGATGCCCTTTGAAGAAGACAAGAACTGATAAGCATCAATCCAGCTATCCCAATATTTATTTTTAAAAACATATTTTAAATCTTTATGGTCAGTGTAGGGCAGTATCCCTCTCGGAACCAATCTACCTATTTTCGCTAGGGCGTCCGCTTTTTCGTTTCCTTGTATTCCCTGATGCCCTGGGATCCATCCTAGTTTAATATCTTTATTTTTACCTTTGAGATTGTGATACATTTCCTTTATTTTTAGGGAGATTTCACTAGAGGAAGCGGAGTAGGATCTTTCCTGAAGATGTGTGACGGTGCTTTTCGAATCTGTGAGTATTAAGGCATTATTCACGTTAAGTTCGACTATTTTCTCTAAGGCAACAGATATTGCATACATCTCTGCTGAGAAGATGGAAAAGGAATTAGGAAGTTTATCACTCAGTTGTATCAGATTGGGGGAAAAGATGCCAAAGCCGACACCTTGAGAATTTTTGGAACCATCGGTATATATTTTGGTGTAATCTCTAAACTGCGTGTTAAGTTTCTCTAGTAAAGTTGCTTTAGAGATACCGTCTTTTTTTAAGTTGAAATTTACCACTTCTATGGGGGTGATTTGTGAAAGTAAAGAGTGGCTATGGCACGGAAAAATTGAAGACGAATGTATGTATGAAAGGTAGGGTGATATATCTTCAAAAATCTAAATGAGTAAAGGTGTGTTTTTAGGGCTCCAGCCGGAAGGATCGCAAGCCCAATTGGTAAAAAGTTTAAGGATGCACGCTCCGGTGGCCTCTTTGTATGCCATCGACTTGAGAATAAAGCTCGCCGTTAAGTTTGCTCTACGAACAGAGAGTGGAGGAATCCCCGAGTCAGACAAGAGAATGTGGATAGGCGTGAATTTCAGATAACCAAGAATGCAGCGAATCGCTTGAAACTGAATTCTGTCTAATTTTTTAAGATGAGTCTTCGCACTGTTACCATAGAGAAAGCAAGCATTATCGAAATGAGGAACCACAATAGCTTTATATAAATTAATTAGGGTCTGAGGGTGGCTCCCCCACCATTTACCGCATAGGGATCTTAGTAAATTCACCCCCTTAAGAGCTTTGGTTGCAATGTAATCTATGTGTTGTTTCCAGGTCATCTTTTCGTCCAGTACCGCACCTAGGTATTTGAAATGAGATTTCCATGTCACCTGATGTCCGTTTATTATAATAGGAGATAAAGCGAAACATCTCGAACCCCTTTTAAAAATCATAGCTGCACATTTATTGGGAGCTAACTCCAATCCCATACTTGCTAAATATTTATATAATACACCTAAGAAATTGTTTAGCATCTGGATGGAGTCCCCGGGAGAACCCTGAGAACAAATCAGTACGAGATCATCCGCATACCCGCTCACCTGAATCGATGATGGTACTATATTCTTGATCCCATTGATAGCAATGTTAAAAAGAGTAGGGCTCAGCGGCGATCCCTGGGGGACCCCCTTGCCTGACACCCCTGGGCCCAAAAGTTGCCCTGAAGAAGGATCTTTAATAAATATATTTCTATTGTTAATGAGGGCTATAGTTAGATCACAAATATCCTTCGGAAGGCCTAATGAACTCAATGATTGGTATATATTTGGAATGTAAACATTGTGATATGCTCCTTTAATATCTAAAAACACTGCAACGGGGGATATCCCTTTTGCGAGTGAGCAGGAAATTTCGGTACATACAAACGTAAGATTATCAGACACTCCTTTACCCTTTCTAAAGCCGTTCTGAAAATTGTAGAATTTAGAAGAATTCTCTATATGCCAGTCTAACCGGTTTTTAATCAATGTTTCCAGTGCTTTGCTCAAGCAGCTGGAGAGGCTGATGGGTCTCCACTCAGACATATCTAAAGGATCCCTTGAACTCTTTCGAATGGGGTAAATTAGATGGTTTTTCCATTCCTCGGGAATGCTCTTAGGATTCTTTAAGCATGTGTTAAAGAAATTTAGCAGAAAATTGTGACAACCACTGGGCATGTTGTACAGCATGGAATTCGTTATGGAATCTAGGCCCGGGGAAGAGTTTTTCTTATTGGAGATTGCAAATTTTAGCTCATCATAGGAAAATGGAGGAGAAGAAAAACTAGAAAAGGGATCCGAACCCAGATTACTGTTTAGCGGGATTTGTGCTAAATTATTAAGTATATCTAGAAAAATTTGGTTGTCTAGGGGAGGATTTCTCGGATGATCTTCCTTTTGTACTCCCTTCGAAAATCTCCTTACTGAGTCCCATACCTTTTTTATTGGAGTTCCAGGAGCTATGTTCTCCGTAAATTTATGGAATCCTTCTCTTTTTTTAGATCTTAGAAATCTGCGAGTTAATGCACGGATTTTTTTGAAGTTGATGTAATTGTCAAGGTTTGGGCAACGAGCGTATTGCTTGAAGGCTACCTTTTTGTTCCTTACCATTTCTGAGCAAGACTTGTCCCACCAGGGATGAAATGGCCTCAAAGTATTACCCAGATTCCTGATAGGAATTGCCAGGTTGGGTGCATGACTGACAATATTTATGAATTCTGAGTATGATTTGCATTGTTCAGGATTCGAGTTATTGATTAATTTCCTGAACATTATCCAGTCAGCTCTGTGCGTTAGATATTTGTTATGAAGCCCAGGGTGTGGGGCAATAGTCCCTTGAGAAGGAAGGTACGAGCAGAGTGTAGGTAAGTGGTCGCTTGTTCCACTTTCCTGTAGGACCCGCCAGTGACAATCGATTGCGATTGCGGGAGAGCATATCGTTATGTCAACAGCGCTCTTGTTTTGGTTTGGAGGAGTTATTCTAGTTGGAGAACCGTCATTTAAAAAACAAAAATCATTGTTTGAAATAAAATCATATATAAGGCAGCCATTACTATTGTTGATTCCTGAACCCCATGCAGTGTGTTGACCGTTCAGGTCACCCATGAGCAAAAAAGGTTTGTTATTAAATTTCGACATAATGCGGTTAAAAACACCGGCAGGGAACGTTTTCTCAGGAGGTATGTAACTGTTGATAATATACATATTTTTGACTTCCAGTACCTGCACCTGTACGTTCTGTGGTAATGGAACTTCCAATTTGTGAGATTTGCATGGAATAGAGGTTTTCACAAATATTGCGATGCCACCGAAACCATCTGGACGATCGTCCCGATAACAAGAAAATTGGTTAATTTTGGAACTAATATGAGGTTCTAGAAAAGTCTCATTGAGAAGGATTATTTCAGCATTCTCTTCCCTGACCAAGGAAATAAGAGCCTCTCTGTTCGTGCGAAAGCCTCGAATATTCCATTGAATTATGTTATAGGAAAGTTTGTAAGTCTTTGATCTATCGAATTTTACATACAAAAAGGTCCCGAGGATTAGTTCCAAGATGATGCTTGCTTTATCCCATCGATCCTCCGCCCGGAAGAGGCGGGGAATGATCGTGATTGGTTGATGAATAATTTGAAGTTGAGGATGGGTTTAATTCAGACGGTAAATTGCTAGTATTGGGGGTCATTTCTACGTCTTCTTCCTGGGAGAAGACTTGGGGCGAAGTTCGAGTGAAGGGCGATGAAGACTGAGTATTTTTAATATAAGTGGAATTGTTAGTTACCGAGCCAAGCCTTGAGGGTCTATCGATAACTGTGATTAATGCATCTTTATGTGTTTGAGATAGCTTAGAAATTTCTTTTAGCATGATTTGATTTTTTGGTTTTTGAATTGCTGTATCCCTTTTGCGTTTGGGAGCAGATTCTACAGCTTGGCTGTAGGAGATCGGTTTCCTTGGGAGGTTATCTCTTGAAATATTTTGTTGTTTAGAAGCTAAAGAGGGGAATGACTGAGCATTTGACTGAAAAGCTAAATTTTTAGGGGGATTTCTGAGTGGAGGAAACAAGAGGGAAGCATCATAATAGGAGTATTCATGATTGCCCATCGCTTCGTTGATGTTTCTCTGTCTTTCGTACTCTTTACATATTCTATCCGAAGCATCGTGAGGACCAGCACAATAAAAACACTGTATACTATTAGTGCATTCATCGTTGTGGTTAATACCACATCTTGAGCATCTTTTAGTACTGCGGCATACATTTGTTGAATGTCCGAAACGTAGACAATTTTTACATTGTGTCACTGGGGCTACATAAGGTTCTACTCTGACCGGAACACCATAAATAAAAAGATCTTTTGGACAGGGTCGTCCTTGAAAGGTTATAAGCATAGTCATCGAAGGGGTGTAATTTATTGCTCCATCTTGGCTTGTAGTCCTTCGGTTTAGTCTTCGAGAGTCTAGAACTTTGATTTTATTTAAGTGAGCCTCCTGTAGTATATCTTCGGTCGTTTTTGAAAACCCGATATTTTTAACAATCCCTCTAGAAGTTAGTAACCTTTGCGGAACGAACGAAAGGTATCCTTGTCTATAAAGCTCCTTATTCACTAGGAAGTTATTAGCGTCCATCGAGGTAGGGAAGGTCACCCCCACCCGATTAAAACCTTTCTTTTGGATGCTTTTAAAGTTGTTTATTCCTAATTTTCTTAAAATTTTCCCAACATCCATTGGGTGCATGCTAGGGGTAGGAGACACCTGCTTATTAGCTTCGATGATAACAAGGAAAGGACCGAAATCAGTGTCAGAGTATGATACATTTCTAGATTTAATTAGGTTAATCTTTGATTTGATTTTGTTTATTTCAAGAACAATAGCTTCATCATTTGCGAAAGAGGCTTTTGCTTCATTTAATTCTTCTTCAAGTTTAGTAAGGTCTGATTTATGCAGAGGAGAAATTTGATGGAGAGATAGGATTAAATTCTTAGATGAAGGAGAAAGAAGGTCGAGGAAGGAGGATTTATCTGGGGGATCGTCCCCCATTGCTGCGAGACCCTCCCTTGGAGGATCCGCAGATTAGTACGGTATTAGATAAAAGTTGTATTCACTAAAATATTGTTTATAAGCAAACTAAAAGGAGATTTTAACTCACGTGTATTGTCTGTGAGATTCCTTATTTAATTGCACTATATACACAAAAATAGTTTTCGATTACTATGGATTTACACCAGAATTTCTGACCAGATCCGAACAACGTGTTAACACTTTCGTCGCACCAGCCGGAAGTCGATGTTTATGTTTTTTTTCTTTTGGACGGACCCTTACACCCTATTTGGGTAGAAAAGGGTATTGATTATATATATTTTCTTTTGGACGGACACTTTTGAAGCTTTAGCCTCATAAGAGTAAATTCTCCTTACCTCTACCCTCCATAAATTAAACACTATATTGATTGACACATGTCAATATACCTAGTTTTTTAAACGATGACGGCAGCTGAAATTTGCTTAAGATATGATTCGAATAACTTTCTTTTGTATAATCAAAATTTTACTTATGTGACATGAACCTCCCCATAAAAGAATGCCGTAACACATAAGACTATAAAATACTTCATAATAAGCCTGCAGGAGCCATGGCTATACGGAGGTAGGGTTGCAGGCTTAAAACCGCACCATGGCGAGTTGATATATGACACCAAGGCTATAAAGCCCCGTGCCTGTATATTGTTTTCTAAGGCAGTTGGATGTAAGCTGATTCCGGTGCTATGCACTGGGGATTTTGTTGCAGCCATACTGTCAATATCCACGGAAGAAGGCATCAGAAGGCTAATGGTCTGCTCGGCGTACTTTCCTGGAGAAGACAGGGTTTGCCCTCCAGGCCAGTTAATGGACATCATAAGCTACAGCCGGAGGGAAAACCTACCATTGATCGTGGGGGCCGACGCCAATGCTCATCACATAGCGTGGGGTAGCACGGACGTCAACCCTAGAGGTGAGTATCTATTACAATTTATACTTAGTAATAGCTTACAGATATTAAACAGAGGCAAAAAGCCAACGTTTGTAACAGTTACGCGCAGGGAGGTCCTTGATATGACCCTCTGCACAAATAACATCTACGACAAGATTGAAAACTGGCATGTCTCGGACGAGCCGTCTGGGTCGGATCACAGGCATGTAAGGTTTAATATTGTCACCCCTAAAATTATTAAGACCACGTTCAGAAATCCACGGAGAACGAATTGGGAGGACTATGTAAATTCCCTCAATGAGAATCTCGAGGACAGAGTGGTGTCAATAAGAGATGTGTACAGTTTGGACTGGGAGGTGGACAGGGTAAGCGAGGCTATTGGGTCGGCTTATCGTGAAAACTGCCCGGAACAGACAAGAAAATACACGAGAAATACTCCCTGGTGGAACGAACACCTACAGAAGCTTAGGGCTCAGGTGAGAAGGCTGTTTAATAAGGCCAAAACCGTTCATAACTGGGAAGAGTATAGACAAAAGTTAACGCTGTACAATAAAGAAATCCGAAAAGCCAAAAGAGACTCCTGGAGGAGGTTCTGCGAGGAAGTCCAAACGACCCCCGCATGTTCAAGAATCCACAAGGTCCTGGCTAGGGATGGTACAGCGAAAGAGGTCGGCCTCCTCAAAAAGGAGGACGGATCATATACCAAAACGTTGGAGGAAAGTTTGAGAATGCTAACATTGGCACACTTTCCTGGCTCACGGTTTATAGAAGCAGGATCGGATAGCGCAGGCCACGGTCAAAGGCCGGTAAGGCCCTCAAGGGATGACTGGAAGCTAGCTACCGAAATAACCAGACCTGCAAAAATCAGATGGGCTATCAGCACATTCCGTCCATTCAAAACACCAGGAATGGATGGAATATACCCAGCTCTGCTCCAGAAAGGGCTGGATGTAATTATAACACAACTGTGTAAAATCTTTAAGGCTTGTTTGGCCTATAGATTTATACCATCTGTTTGGCAAAAGGTGGAAGTCTTATATCTCCCTAAAGTGGGGAGGATGGCGGACCAATCGACCAAGTCATACAGACCAATAAGTCTATCGTCATTCGTAGCAAAAACGCTGGAAAAACTGGTCGATAGATATATAAGGGACGAAATCTTAACGGAGAACCCATTAAGTGATCGTCAATATGCATACCAGCCGGGAAAATCCACAGACCTAGCGCTGGATGACTTGAACAGGCTATTGTCAAAGTCAATTGAGGACAAAGAAGTAGCCCTAGCGGCGTTTATTGACATTGAAGGAGCCTTCAGTAATGTGGGACCCGAGTCAGTAACCGACGCACTTTCAAGGAGGGGACTCCCCCCACTAATATGCCAATGGGTGTATGCCAACCTAACGAATAGGATCGTAGTGTCCAAGTTAGGTGAGGCGTCCATTGAGGCAACAGTGGGAAAGGGCTGTCCGCAGGGAGGAGTACTGTCACCTCTGCTGTGGTCAGCACTTGTGGATGACCTCCTTAAAAAACTCCTCAATGAAGGCCTTCACTGCCTAGGCTTCGCAGATGATATGGCCATAATCATTCAGGGGAAGTTTCTGGGTACAGTCTCAGAGCGGATGCAGTCCGCAATGAATATGGTGTACAAGTGGTGCAAGGATGAAGGCCTAACAGTCAATCCACAAAAAGCATCAATTGTCCCATTCACTAATAAAAGAGCGTTACAAGGCTTACAACCAATAACGGTCAATAACGTGCTGGTTCCAATGGCCACAGAGGCCAAATATCTAGGTGTGGTATTTGACCAGAGGCTATCATGGAAGCAACACATTCAAAAGGTCACACATAAAGCTACAATAGCCCTTGGTAGGTGTAGACAATTGTGTGGCAAGAACTGGGGATTGAACCCCAAAATGAACCTATGGTTGTATACACAAGTCATTAGACCAATGTTAACCTATGGTTCGGTGGTGTGGTGGAGTAGAACGCAGCAGTCCGGGGTGATCAGGCAGCTGGAAAGCATTCAAAGGCAGGCATGTCTGAATGTTACAGGTGCCATGGGAACCGCCCCAACGGACGCACTACAGGTTCTACTCAACCTACCACCATTGCACATTTACATTCAGGGCGAGGCTATGGCAACTGCTCACAGACTGCTACAAGGCCAGGCCCCCATTACCTTATTAAAAGGCAAAAAGCAAGCAGAGTTATACAATAGGATTAAGGCAGATCAAATAATGAGTATGCCTCAGGACAGGATAGTCCCCAGGTACAACTTTGTGAGAAACTTTCGAGTAGAAATACTGGAAAGGGACTCATGGAACAATGGCCCCCCAATCCAAGGGGAGTCAATTTGGTATACCGATGGCTCAAAGACTGAGAAAGGCACAGGGTCAGGTATATACAGTAGAGGACACAGGATAAAAATCCAACTAAGTCTAGGTGCGTATGCCACAGTGTTTCAGGCTGAAGTAACGGCCATACAACACTGTGCAACGGAGATCGTAAGTCAGGGTATAACGGGTAAAACCGTAGTCATATACTCGGACAGCCAAGCAGCTCTAAAGGCGATAGTCTCAGCACAAATAAGCTCACAGCTGGTGTGGGACTGCGTTGGGGCCCTGACACATGCCGCTAGTCAAAATTCTCTGACACTGGCATGGATACCAGGACACTCAGGGTTTCGGGGCAATGAGAAGGCTGATGAATTGGCCCGTGCAGGAGCTAACACTCCAATGATTGGCCCGGAACCATTCGGCGGAGTTGCTAATACATTCAGAAAGGCAGCCATTGAGAAATGGAGGCTAGAAAAGGCCCAGGATTGGTGGGAAACATCACCGGGCAAGCGACAAGCCAAACTCTTCATAAAGGGATACTCGGCGAAGTTTACTGCAGAGCTGCTATCACAAAGGCGAAATGATGTCAGAATGATTGTCAGTCTCTTGACAGGACATTGTAGGCTCAGAAAACACATGAGTCAGCTAAACTTGGCAGATGAAGACATTTGTCGATACTGCCAAGAGGAAGAGGAAACCGCATTTCATGTCCTATGCCAATGTGAAGGCCTTGCAAGGACGCGGTATCTAGTACTGGGAGAGGAGAAACCGGCTGCTCCAAGTTATGCGGAGTGGCCACTGTCAAGGCTATTAAGTCTCATTAAGAGGGCAGAGCTGGACAAGGTGCTCTAATCCTATTCCACAGATAATGGGTGTTCACAATAGATCTGCAAAGGTCGCAGTGATATAGGCTAACAGCCAACCCAAAAATATCTATCTATCTATCTTAATAACACATTGTCTTTCACTTTATATGCTAAATTTCTCAGCAAATATGTATACCTCGACAAGCTATTTGAAAGATCATTAATGTGAGGTTGCCAAGATAAACTGTTGTCAATTTTTATTCCCGAATATATTTCAGTGAGCAACTCTCATTTTTTTCTAGTGGATTTAAGTTATATATCAAATATTGGGTTTTCTCCTCATTTAGTTTTAAATTTATTTTTCAAAAATAATGGTTAAAATCAGTAATAGTCTCATTATGTAAACAGTATAGATCATGCAGTGAACTTGTTGACATCAGAGCTGTAACGTCATCAGCGTAAATAGCCTTTTTTCTTTTTATATAGAGGCAAATATCATTTATAAAGACTATAAATAATAAAGGGCCCAGGACAGATCCTTGTGGCACTCCATGATCTATACTCTTCATATCTGACTTACGACTTTTAATTTGTACATAGGTATTGATAACGATGAACCAAATAGCTTTTTAATAATTTCAAGGGAGTACCTCTAATACCATACATTTCCAGCTTTGATAGTAGCAGCTTATGTGAAACACAGTCAAAAGCTTTTGATAGATCAATACTAGAAATCAGTATCTTATTACCCTTTTCCAGTTCTTCGGAAATATATGTTATCACTTCTATTAAAGCTGAAAACCGAACTGCTCAACGTTTAGAAGATTATTTTTTTCGAGATAATTGAGTTATCTGGATTTAATGGTTTTTTCAATTAATTTAGAGAGAACAAGTAAAATAGAGATAGGTCTATAATTTTCAGCTAAGTTTTTGTTACCTCTTATAAAATTGGGAGCCACTCTAGCAATTTTTAGATTATCTGGAAAAATACCAGTTTCAAAACATGTATTTATGAGATGCACAATTTGAAAAGTTAATTCCTCTTTGACATATTTAAATTAAGCCCATGGAAGTCTATAGCTTGATAGGCTAAGAGCATGTATAATTTCCCCTATTTCTGCCTCGGAAACAGGCTCCAGAAAAAATGAAAACATTACACGATTATTAATAACATTAGCAATGTATTCATTATCTAAATAGAATGGATTTGCTAAGGTATTTTTGGCAATATTTGTAAAAAATTCATTTAGCTTATCTGGTGGTATATTCAAATTCCTCTACAAAATAGGAACCAGTTGTTGTTTAATGTTTCGTTTAGTGACTCTGATAAACATTTAGTAATTCTTATAAACAATATATATATACATATCTTACTAGTTCTAAAATATTTTTTTTTTATCTTTCGTATACTTCTTTTATTATTATTATTTTTTTTTCTTTCTTAAATTTACTGTAGTGTTAGCCATCTATAATTTGATTAACTAACATTTAACAGGTATGGATGCGTATATTAGAGATTTTAACATCTCTTCTATAGAAACTTATAGTATTGATAATGCTAATCAGTGTAAAAATATCTTAGCAGTCAATAAAAATAATGTAAACTTTAAAATAATTCATAACAACATTCGTGGTATAGGTAAAAACGTTGATGAATTCACAGCCTTATTAAATGATCTAGGTACTGGTTTTGAATGCATTGTCTTAACCGAAACCCGTCAAATCATGGATCCGCAATTGTATAACATTCCAGGATACAAACAAGTTTATAACGAAGGAAAAATTAATCAAAACGATGGAGTCATCGTTTATATTAAAGAAATCTTTGACTTCACCTATAAAGTTGATTCAATAAACAATTTCAACTTTCTATTAGTTAAAATAAAATATAATACGATAAACATGGCTATTACTGCAAGTTACAGACCCTCAGGATCCACTACAAATGACTATCTAAACTCACTGCAAGAATATTTCGATAATTGTATGATTAAAAACGAAGATATCTGTATCTTCGTTGGTGACATAAATATCAATTTACTTGAAGATACTCAAACTAAAATTGATTATGTTAATATTCTCTCTGAATTTGGATACATCTATACTATAAACAAACCAACAAGAATACAAAATCAAAGCAAAACTTGTATAGACCACATATTTCTTAAATATCACAAATCGGAAAATACAGTCCCAATAATAATTGAAAATAGTATAACTGACCATTTTACAATCATGCTCCAAATCATCTTCGATAAAGAAAATTTAATTCAAAAACAAAACATATCTTATATAAGTCATACAAACTATAAACAACTTAAAACATTAGCTGCAAAAACTCAATGGAATATCATCTACTCTGAAACAAACCCTGAAATGGCTGTTAATAAATTTATAAGTCTACTTAATGACCTAATAACTAAATGTACAAAGAAAAAAAAACTTAAACGGAAACATGATAAAATTGCACCATGGGTAACAAATAGTCTTTTAAATTCAATAAATGAAAAAAATACATTGTTTAAGTTAGTATCAAAGTATCCGAATAACCAGCAACATAAGCAATCATACAATAAACTAAGAAACATAGTTTCCAATAAAATAAAAACACTAAAGCGAACCTACTTTGTTAACGAAATCATAAAAAACTCGCAAAATTCGAAAAACCTTTGGAATATTGTAAAAGAGCAATTTGGAAAGAAAAAAACAGAAAATAATATCGAAATAATTAGCAATGACAGAGGTCACATAATAACAGACAGCAAATTAATTTGCGAAGAATTTAATAAACAATTCATAAACACTGCAAAACACCTCGCTGAGAAAATAAGTGCTGATAAATCGAAACCCATCACTAGAGTTTCACTGTTAAGTTCTAAACTGACACTAACGAAATCATGCAAATAATAAAAGAATTTAAAAAAAAAAATCAGTCGGGGTAGACGGTATTCGTGCAGAAGTTTTAAAAGAAATTTCAAATGAAATCGTTGGACCATTAACTTATACCTTAAATCTATGTCTCACCCATGGAATATATCCATCCGAATTTAAAAAAACAATTGTAATACCTATTTTTAAAAAAGGCGATAAATCAGTAGTCAGCAATTATAGGCCCATTTCGCTAGTCACTCATTTATCGAAAGTTTTCGAGAAACTAATACAAAAGAGACTTAACTCGTATTTAAAAAAGGATAACATTTTATCTGATAAGCAATTTGGATTTAGAGAAAAAACCTCGACCCAGGATGCAATTTTATACCTCACAAACAAAATTCATACTTCGCTAGAAAACGGTAAACCTTGTTTATGTGTCTTTATAGACTTAAGCAAAGCTTTCGACACGGTTAGTCATGATTTACTACTACAGAGTCTTGAGGATATTGGAATTAGAGGTCATTGCTTGGACTTATTTAAAAGTTATTTAACAAATAGATATCAGATGGTAAGAGTAAATGGTGAACAAAGTACAGAACAATTAGTACAATGTGGGATACCACAAGGAACCGTATTAGGTCCAACCCTATTTAACATCTATATTAACAACCTATTTTCACTAGATAGCTGCGGCGAAAAAATTGGGTTTGCGGACGATGCAGCAATTTTGTACGAGAGCGAGAATTGGGACTTACTAAAATCTGATGTAGAGAATGATTTTTTAATAATAAAAAACTGGATGGACCACAAACTTTTAACAGTCAATGTAGAAAAAACAAAATACTTACCATTTAGTTGCAATTCAACGGGACTTCCAGAATTCACCCAACTCAACTTATCCATTGACGGAAATAGCTATACGTTACATGCCGAAAAAGAAATAAAATATCTCGGCGTCTATATAGATAGTCATTTAAGATGGGGCTCCCATATAAACTATACCATAAAAAAACTACAAATTATATTGTGTAAATTTAGGCATTTCAAAAATAATTTACCATTGGAACATCTTAAAACTCTATATCACACTCTGGTGGAAAGTCATCTGCAATATAGTGGCTTGGGGTAGCACACCACAAAGTCATATCAATAGTCTGGAAGTTCTTCAAAGGAGATTTCTAAAGTTGATATTAGACAAAGATTTTAGATATCCTTCATATTTACTTTACAACGAAAGTCAAATAATGAATATAAAACAACTTTACTATAGTCGAGCAGCACTAACGTATAAAGCCTACAAATCAAATAATTTAACAAATGATCTTACACCATCACATACCTATCTCACTAGGCAAAGGAATCTACTGACTTTACCGTTAGTTTCTAAATCCATTAGTCAACGTTCCTTTACATATCTTGGACCCAAAATTTATAATTCTTTACCACAAACTATAAAAGACTCAAACAGTATCCACTCATTCAAGAACAAACTAAAACAATTCATCCTTAATAATAGTAACCACGTCACAACAATCATTAATGTTAAAAAAAAAACTGAAAATATTTTAATTTTTAATATAGAGTTATATCAATTTATTTTCATCATATACACATCCATAGTTACCTGAATAAAAAAAAAACCTTTTAGTTTATTTATATTGTTGTATTATTTTAGTATTTTATATTGTATATAGTTTTTGTATTTTATGTGCCTTATCGAAACAAGTGTAACAACACTTATCGATTTTACTACTTTATTCTCTTGGATGTAATGTCAATGTTTGTATTTATGGGAATAAAGATTATTATTATTATTATTATTATATCTATTTTGTCGACCACTTTATTTCTATGATCGTTTATCATAGACCATGCACTTTTTTGAAGATTACTGGAATTCATTATTATATGACTATTATATTTTATTTGTTTATCACGAATAGTTTTTTTATAACTTTTTTTAAAAGAACAATATTCTTTTTTTACTAGATCATTATGTTTGGCAATATCATATAAAAGATGTAAATGTTCTTTTATTCTTCTAGCATTATCGCTATACTTAAATGCAGGTTTGGTTTTTTTAGTTACAGTTCTCTCAGGAAAAGCGTTATTGTAAAAATGTGACATATTTTCAGTGATTTGCTCAGATAAACTGTTAGCATTATTGTTTTTAAAAAAGTTACACCAGTCAATATTTGATATATAATCTTTAAACTTATTAATGTTGTATTTATTGTCCACTTAAATACAAATTTTGTCGTTACTATCATAAAATTCACTATTAGTTTTGTAATTAATCGAAACAGATCTATGATCAGAAAGATTCGGTTCCAAGACTTTTATATGACAATTATGTAAATTTAAATTTGTGAAAACAGTATCAATTCTAGTTGCCAAAGTTTTTGTAACCCTAGTGAAATCATTTACACCCTCCAGCAAACCAAAAGCCAGTAAATTATTGGTTAGAAGTCTTGATAAAGAAGTATTACAGGCACAATCAATATTAAAATCACCTAATATTATTTTTTTGGTTATACTAATTGATCTTAGATATTCATTTAATTTTTCCTCAAAATAATTAAATTTCCAGAAGGTGATCGGTAAATGCAACATATAACACAATTTATCTTAGGAATACTCACTGCGCAAAGCTCAATATCAGTATCCATGCAGAATTAAATAGTTCAACTTGGATTTGTTGAAGATATCATTTATGCCGCGCGTCGTGAGACGCACACGTTTTTTTTTTAAGTGGTTGTTTCGCCAGTATCCCTATTATCCACTTTTTTAAAAAATAAATAAATAATTTTTAATTAAAAAACACCTAAATAAATAATTTTAATAGAAAAATAAGAAATATTCTTAAAACCACCCTTCTCTTGTAGTTTCTGGACCTTTGTATCTTAATCAAAAAAGTAGAAAAAGATATGAAAAAGCAGTTTATAAATTGAATTTACTTATTTTTTCTTACTATCCATATCCTGTTCTTACCTACAAAAAATACAGTTTACGTCTATGTAGTCTTTGCTAAGCTTTATAAGTTTTGTATGTATTTTAGGATTTTTTTAATAATTTAATAAAGTCAGTACGAAATTATTATAACACTAAAGTAAAGAAGACTTGATATTATTTGACAACTGAGTTGCTTAATAGACTATGGTTGTTTTTTTGGCTGATAATAAAACAAATTTTTCAAAAATAAATATACCTATATTTAAATATAACATAGCATAAACAAAAAATATAAAACAAATAAATATAATAAATAAAATTTTTTAAAATTAATAAATAGACATTTGCAACATAAATTTAAAATAAATACAATAAAATTTAAAAAAAAAAACAGACATTTACAATATAAAAAATATAAATATAATTAAATTAAACATTAAAAACAAAGACATTTACAATATAAAAAATAAAAAAAAAATATTGCACACTTTTTATATATTTAAAAAAATTATTCATGTTTTTTTTATGTTCTTTGAATCTTCTTTCTGTGGTATAACTCTTAAAACATATTTTACAATAAATATAATAAATAAAAATTTTTAAAATTAATAAATAGACATTTGCAACATAAATTTAAAATAAATACAATAAAATTTAAAAAAAAAAAACAAAGACATTTACAATATAAAAAATATAAATAAAATTAAACATTAAAAAACAAAGACAAAGACATTTACAATATAAAAAATAAAAAAAAAATATTGCACACTTTTTATATATTTAAAAAAATTATTCATGTTTTTTTTATGTTCTTTGAATCTTCTTTCTGTGGCGTAACTCTTAAAACATATTTTACAATAAATATAATAAATAAAAATTTTTAAAATTAATAAATAGACATTTGCAACATAAATTTAAAATAAATACAATAAAATTTAAAAAAAAAACAAAGACATTTACAATATAAAAAATATAAATATAATTAAATTAAACATTAAAAACAAAGACATTTACAATATAAAAAATAAAAAAAAAAATATTGCACACTTTTTATATATTTAAAATAAATAAATAAAATTTAAAAAAATTATTCATGTTTTTTTTATGTTCTTTGAATGTTCTTGCTGTGGCATAATTTTTAAAACATATTTTACAATAAAATTTCTTTTCCCCACAGTGGTAGTCGGTAGTCTTTTATGTTAGGAATTGACGTGATGATCCAAATCATTTTCTTTTTCCAAACCCGCCACACAATATTGACAATTAAATGCCTGAAAAAAATACGTCATATTAATGATAATAATAGTAATAATACAATCAGCAATAATAAAAGCAAATATAGACATATGTATGTTCTAAAATCTTTGGAACAAAATAATAATACTTTTTTTACTAATAAAGAAATTTATTGGAACGAAGTTCCTTATCGCGCGTTACGACGGAACTAGGCGGAAAAAATTCATACCAAAAGTTCTTTCAGCATCAGTATATGCCTAAAATAAAAAAAAAACTTAGTAATTCCCTTGTATATTAAAAATTGCAAAATGTATAAAAAAAGTTAATTGCAATCTTTTATAGATTTCGATATACGAAAGATTTACAAAATCTTTTTAAAATTAGTCAATATCTCGTATATCAAAAAGTACAAAAGTTAAAAAACGTGTGCGTCTCAGGACGCGCGACAGAACTGATAACTTCAAATAATATAAAAATTAAAAAACTACAAAAATTTCAAAGTTCAATAAATTTTTTATTTGTAAACGTACAAAAAGTTATAAACTATTAAAAGATAGGAAATTCTTTCAAAAATTCAAAATTTGCCTGGTCAGCTAGTTTAGTGTATAAAAAATTACGAAAAATTAAAAAAGCTTGTAACTTTTGAAGTGATAACTTCTTATGGGAGGGTAAACTCTTTGTAACGTAACGCGTTACAAAGCCACTATGTCTAGTGGGATGGCTACTCCTCTCTCACTTTAAGCCATTAATTTTTTTTTTAATTTTTCAAAATTTTCGAAATTTTCAAAATTTTCCAATTTTTCAAAATTTTAATTTTTTTTAAATTTTTGAGTTTTTCAAGATTATCGAACTATTAAAATTTTAAAATTTTTTTAAATTTGTACACATAATATTAATGGACATAAAATTTAAGTAATAAGCAAAGTTTTTCTCAAATTAGACAATTTCAATATTAAATATATAGTTCAACTTGGATTAGTTGAAGTTATAACCTCTGTCGCGCGTCCTGAGACGCACACGTTTTTTATTTATTAATGTACTACATGTTATAACCTATCAAAAGAAAGGAAATTTTCTCAGAAATTCAAAATTTTCATTAGTTTTTTCATATCTTTTATAGTTTTCAATATACGGAGGAATTACAAATTTTAACAAAAACTTCCCTCGTATATCGGAAACTAGAAAGGTTATAAAAAAATAGACAATTTTTACAGAAAAAAAATGAACAATTTTTAAAAAAATAAGCAATTTACGATACAAACCTCCAACATTTTATCATTTAAAGCATTTCGCGTCGATTTCGTACGTCTGCTAGAAGTCCGAAACAAAAAAAAGCAAAAAATGAACAATTTTGAGGAAAATGAGCAAAATTGAGCAATTCTAAGAAAAATTAGAAATTTTTATAAAAATGAACGATTTTGAGAAAAATGAGCAAAATTGAGCGATTTAGAGGTAAATAAACAACTGTCTTAAAATTAAGCGATTTTGAGAAAAGTATTCAAAAAATTGTACAAATCTAACGAAAATTGCGCAATTTTCATAAAAACAAAAAATTAGCAATTTTCACACACAAAAATGAGCATACATATTTAAAAATTTTTTGATTTGTCAAAATTTTTAGGATTTTCAAAATTTTTAGAATTTTCAAATACCTATTCAGGAAGTCCAAAAATTTTTATATCTATCATACATACATATTATAAAATTCTGTTATCACTAAATTTATATTTATATTTTTTAACGTTAATAAACAATTAATCTCTACAGGTACCTATTTTAATGTCTTCCAAACATATTCCTGAAGGACTAAATACGAATTTGACTGGATATTTATAATCTGGATTCATTGGCACAAAGCAATATATAATTAATAATACCGAAAGTTTGAGTTGCAAATTATTAATTTATTATTATGCTAAGTAAAGCAATAAACCTACGAAAACTACAGATGATAGAGAGGAAGTTGTTAAAATCTTAACTAAATCTATTCAACAAGTTGCCTGAATAACAAAACCTGACATTAATAAATCATTTACTAAAGAATATTTTCCAGTAATTGTAAAGGAAAAAATCGCAGAGAAAAGACGATTAAAAAGATTATGGCGATAGAACAGAGAGAAACAAAAATGAATTTAATAAAGCAACTCAAGAGCTTAAAAAGATTTAGCAGAAGTCAAAAATGAAGCTATTCAAAAATATTTAGAAGAGCTAACCCCAAGAGAAAACACCAACTATTCACTTTGACGAGCCAGAAGGAACATAAAACAGACATAGCAAGCAGTTCCTCCCTTAAAAAACGGTTTTGGTGAATGGGCAAGAACTAATATGGAAAAAATGCAGGCTTTCAGCGATTATCCCAAAAATGTCTTTTAACCGGGAGCGCATGAATTGCGAAGTGTGGTCAGATTTTTCTAATCCTCGACCCGAATTGCGAACTACATCTTATCAGCTGACCGATCTCTCACCTGAATTGCGAACTGTACCTTTTTGAATGGTTTAATCCCTTCGCGAAATTATGAACCTGAGTAGGAACAGGTAGGTATCAAAATATTTACATAGATTAGTATTCCAAATTTAATTACAATATTTATAGATAATCAAACAATATTGACACTACATACAATGTTGAGGTTGTCAGACAGGGCTATATTTATGAGAAACAATTTTTATAAAATTATATCTTTGTACAATTTTTTCTTTATACGAATTAATATTTTGTAAAATAAATGCATTCTGGCGCAAATAACTTTTCTTAAAATAATGCGATTCACCAATGCTATTCATTCCAATATAAGAATCTTATATCCGGTCTCTAATTATATTTTATTATATTTATTACCTGCTGTGAGTTCTATTGATTACAGAGTAATAAAGTTTTTATACCTGAAAGTGGAGCTTATAATTTGTTTTGAATATTATTATTTATATATTTTAAATACTTTTTTTTCCTTTGAAGATTTTAATTTACCAAAAGGGTTTTATTTTACGAATTTAGTTTGCCAAAAGTTTTAATTTAAAAAAAAAAAGATTATACTTATATCCTTTTACATAATTCCTTTATTCATAAACAACAATTACTGGGTATTTCAATGGTATTTTTCTCTACTGATCAGTAGATGTGTATACATATTTCCAATTAATAAAAAGTAAGAGGCTGCCGAAGTAATACGCGAAAAAAAGCAGACGAGATTTTTATGTTCGGGTTTATAAAAATACTAAACTACATTTGAACGGTTTTCGGATTTAACACACAGCGCTTCTAGTTCTACACAGTCAACATTCAATTCAAAAACAATTCTAGAACGCTCCGAAAAAAACGAACACGATTAAAGCTATTTACTTGTACCATAGATATAACTAAAGGGTTCGTTTCTGTATTATGTATTTGACGGTGTCTTTAAATTGCACCACCAATTTCTTATATTATACAAAACGTGAAAATAAGGGATTAAGCAGACACTTAAATAGCACCACTAACCGCTACAGAGGGTCGGCAGGTAGCTGCCTCTTTAGAGTAGGATTAACCCAAGGAAAACTTACGATTTTATTTTAAAAGTGAATAAATAGTAAAAATATCTGAAATTTGAATTCATTTGACTATTGTCCACGGCTGAAATTAATTATTAAATTTAGTTGAACTTGTTTTTATTGTTTGGAAAGTTATTAAACAGTCAAAATATTAGAAATTTTGAATTCATTTCATTGTTGTCCACCCCTAAAATTAACCATGGATTTCGGTAAGTTCATACCTACAACGCTTCAAATACTGTATGAATGTAAAAATTAATTTAATTTTATTTTTTTACTCTTAAGTTTCTATATCTTTTTGTATATCTGTATATTATAATCTTTATGTAAATGTTTATATTTTTAATTTTTAATAAATATTTTAATTATATATTTTTTAATATACCTGCCTATACATATATATCTAGAACTCCAAAGTATACTTAATTTAAATAGGATGGACTTAAAAGGTAAGTTTATATTATTCAATAGAAAAAGAGTGCAATATTATCTGCAGGGGTTCCTAATCCTATATCCTGATTTTCGTGGTGCAATTTAAAGGTTGGATTTTAGACCCCCCGTAGCCGTGGTGCAATTTAATAGCGCCCGTATTTGAATATTACCCCAAATGCCATAAAACGGTTACATTTCGCTTTAGGCCTGGTTCGCAATTCATCGCATCATTATGTCTTCAGAAAGGGCACGGTTCGCAATTCGGGTAAGGGATTAGCGGCTGTCTCCTAGACCCTTCGATACTTGTGACCATAGTTCGCAATTCGTGTTACCCCTTTTAACCTCACGATATAGAATCCATAGATGAGAATAAAAAACAAGAAACAAGAAAATCTGCTAGAATCACCATTCCAAATGGAGCTAAGTATTCCAAAATTTACACTTAGGGAAGTTAAAATGGTTATCAAGAATGATATTAATCCTAAAAAGGATTCGATTTAATAACCTCCAGATTTTGGCAAAATCTTCCAGTTAAAGCATTTCGAACAAATATTGCAGATAATTAATGCCATCTTAGGATACTTTTCTCTACAATAGAAAGTAGAAGATATAATAATGATCTTCAAACCGGGTAAGAAGCCAGAAGAAACTACCTACTACAGACCAATTAGCCTATTACCCGTCCTTTCTGAAGTGTCCGAGAAATTACTGTTAAAACGTCTAATGCCGATAGTTCAAGAAAGACAACTCATACAAAATTACCTATGGAGTACAACTGGTAATTCAAATATAGGAATATTACAAATATTTCAAAATAAAATTTTGATACTAATTACAATTGCTCCATGGTATGTTCCCAATGCAGTCATAGAAAAAGATCTACAGGTGCCATCAGTGAAAATCGAATTTGCACGTTTCAGTAAAAAACAAGCTGACATTAAAATTTACTAGTGCGTGATCTATACAAAAACGTAAATGGTTTCAAACCATCAGACCAGAGACAATATAATATACAGTGTGTCTCATTATATTCTGACTGTTTTTAAAAGCTGATAACTTCGAAACTGTTGTAGATAATAAGATGCGGTTTTCACAGTTAGGTTTATAATTATCTTAAGTTTTGTTGTAACACCTTTATATAAAAATGGCCTAATTCCGGTTTACCTGATAGAAAAATGGCGTATTTTCAGAATACAGTAGATGTAATTTTTTAATTTCCCTTTCTGTGCACCAATTTTAAACTTTAAGGTATTGTTATAAAGTAAAAATATGCGTCTTTTAGGAAATTGCTAAATATACAGGGTCTCCCATTTAAAAAATTACATCTACTGTTTTCCGAAAATACGCCACTTTTCTAGCGGGTAAACCGGAAGTAAGCCATTTATATAAATGTGTCACAACAAAACTTAAGGTAATTTTAAACCTAACTGTAAAAACCGCATCGTATGATCTAGAACCGTTACGAAGATATAAGCTCTTAAAAACAGTCAGAATATAATGAGACACCCTGTATTATATATTATCTCTGTTCCACACTGAACCGTTGTATCAATTAGACCTACCCCTCTTAGATACTGATCGTGTAACAGGTGCAGTTATAAATCCGAATTAATCGCCCCAAAGTATATAGTAAAAAGTACTAAAATTTAATAATTATATAGTAAACAGTGCCAAGTAGTATATAAAATATATATTTTTATAAAATACGTAAAGAAATCTGGATTTTCGAGGTATACCACCATTAAACATGTCCGAAAACATTGGAGAGAAATGGAAATTCTGGAAACAACGTTTTATAACTTATTTAAGGGCAACAGAAATTATAAAGAAACCCGAGATAACAAAATGTGCTCAATTATTGACTTAAATTGATGAAGAAGGTATGAGAATTTACAACACTTTCCCAAGCTCCGATGAAGAAACGTTAGAAGGTTTGTTACAAAATTTAGATAATTATTTCAACCCAAAAATTAATTTAACGTATAAAAGACATAAATTTTTAATGAGCAAACAAAAGGAATGTCAATCCATCGAACAATTTATAACAGAAATTAAAAATTTATCTCTTAACTGTAAACTAGGAACTTTGAGAGAGTCGCTAGCTAAAGACATTCTAATTTGCGACCTAAGAACAGAAAAGTTAAGAGAAAAGTTACTTCAAAAAAATGGAGAACAACTTGATGATGCTGTAACAATTTGTATCAATACAGAAAAGACCAATAAGCACAATAAAGTAATAAGTGGAACAGAAAATCAATCAAATCGTGATGCTGTCTATGCGAAAGGCAAACCTTACCATCGTAAAAGTAACTCAAATCCAAAATTTAACCAGAACCAATGCAAAAAATGCGGAAAAAGTCACTCATATGGAAACTGCAGTAGTTGATGTAGATATAAATAAATCAAAGATAAGTATGAAACTGGATACAGGAGCGATGGCAAATATAATTTCAGTTAAAGTTTTGGAAAAACTAAGAATAAATACAAATGTTTTAGAAGAAAGCAATATAACATATACAGGTAACAAATTATCGATATTAGGGCAATGTAATATTAAATGTAAATACTTGTTCATTGTTAGGCTTACAAGCTTGTGTGGAACTAAATTTAATTACAAGAATTGACTAAACAAAAAAGTAATAATCAAAATGATAGTTTCGAAAGAATCATAAGTAAATTTAATCACTTGTTTAAAGGTATTGAATGTATTGAGAAACCATATCATATAGAGCTTAAAACAGATGCTCAACCAGTAACATTTTTACCGCGTAAAGTACCGTTTGCAATCCGAGAAAAATTTAAAGAAAGCCTCGAAGCGTTGGAACGTGATAATATTATAGTTAAAGAAACAAACAGCGCTGAATGGGTGTTTAGTGAGAAAACCGAATGGCTCAATTCGAATTTGTCTAGATCCGAAATAATTAAATTTAGCAATTAAAAGATATTTATTTCAAATACCAACGTTAGAAGAGCTTACTTCTAAATTATCAGGTTCAAAAATGGATGCAACTTAAGGGTTTTTACAAATAACTTTAAATAACAAGCTCAAAACTGTGTACGTTTGCTACGCCTTTTGGAAGGTACAGATTTTTACGTGTAACTTATGGGTTGGCAAGCGCACCAGAATTTTTTTAGGAAAGAATGTACGAAATTTTTGGCGGTTTAAAGGGTTGCTATATATACATCGATGACATTATTGTATACGGGAAAAATCAAAAAGAACATGATGACTGGGTTACCAATGTTTTAAAACAAGCTCAGAAGTAGGTACAATGTTAGGTTTAATAAAAGTAAATGCAAGTTTTCTGTGAATCAGGTAAAATACATGGGATATATAATTTCAAAAAAAGGTCTTGCAGTAGATGAAGAAAAAATAGAGTACATAATAAATATGCCGAAACCAAAGGATACAAAAGATGTACAATGATTTTTAGGGTTATTAAATTACGTAGCAAAATTTATAAGTAATTTCTCAGAAAAAACAGCTCCGCTAAGAGAATTGTTAAAAAAAGATGTAGATTTTTATTGGGGGGAAAAACAAAATGAATCTTTTGAAATTAAAAAAAAAGTAATTTGCGAAGCACCATGTCTTAAATTTTTTGATACAAAAAATTCAAATATTGTAATTTCAGTAGATGCTTCAAAGTCGGGTTTAGGAGCGACTATACTACAAGATAATACACCTTGTGCTTATGCGTCTAGGGCTTTAACGAAATCACAACAAAACTATGCCCAAATAGAAAAAGAATTATTAAGTATATGGTTTGGTTGCTCAAAGTTTCATCAATACATATTCGGTAGACACTTTAAAGTTGAAAACGATCATAAACCTTTAATAGCAATATTTAAAAAACCTTTAAACGAATGTCCACCTAGATTGCAAAAACTACTAATACAGCTTAGAAAGTATGATTTTGAACTTATATATAGGTAAGCCAGGGAAAAGCTTGATAATTGCAGATTCTCTCTCCAGAGCACATGTTAATAAATATTTTGACGAAAATTTAGATATAGAATTAGATTCACAAGTATGTTTAATAAACATGTCAATAAATGCAACAGATGACAAGATAGAACAAATCAAAAAAGCAACCAGAGAGGATTCAGTATTGAATACTTTAAAACATTATATTATAAATATTTGGCCAAATAAAATTAAAGATGTACCAGATAATATTAAACACTTTTATAAATTTAAGTCAGAGTTGACAACAAATAACGATTTATTATATAAAGGTACAAAATTAATTATTCCTAAAATAATAAGAGGTGAAATTATAGATAAAATTCATATTGGTCACCAAGGTATAAACAAATGCTTAACAAAAGCTAACAATTTCTTTTATTGGCCATCAATGAACAAGGAAATACAAGATAAGGTAATTACATGTTTTATTTGCCAACAAGCACAAAGGAATAACTCCTCTGAACCAATGATCCCACATTCAGTCATTAAAATACCATGAACGAAAATTGGTGTAGATTTATTTCATTTTGATAATGAAGTTTTTGTAGTAGCTGTAGATTATTATACTAAGTTTTTTGAAATAGCAAACCTAAATAAGGATCAAACTAGTGAAAATTTAATTTTGAACTTAAAGTCAATATTTTTAAGACAAGGTATCCCAAAAATCTTAATTTCAGACAATGGACCTGAATTTAGTAGTTTATTGTTTAAAAAATTTGCTAAAAAATGGGAATTTGAACATATAAAATCGTCACCTAGATACCCTCAATTAAACGGAGAAGTTGAAAGAACAATACAAACAATAAAAAATACTTTAAAAAAATGTAAACTTGATGGTACTGATCCTTATACAGCTTTGTTAGCAGTTAGAAATACTCCATTAGACGGTAAACACTCTTCAGTTAATGTTATGTACAATAGACAAGTAAGAGATTTACTGCCATGTGTTACATCATATAATGTAGTTAACAAAAAACAATTTGACAATTTTATTGATCAGTCTCAACAAAACAAAAAATATTATGATAAAAGGTCAACTAGATCACAGTATGATTTAAAAAATAAAACAAAAGTTTTAATTAAAAAATCACTCAAGGATAACTGGAAAAAGGGTATAATTTTAAGTAAAGTAGGCATAAGATCATACAGAGTACAGTTGGAAAACGGTGAGATTTATGTAAGAAACTCAAAATACATTAAATTATTCAAAGAAATTAAAACATTTTCCAACAGTACTAAAAACACAACTGGAAATAATAATGTCAGTAATCACAAACAATATGTTAGAATAGTACCAGTGAACAGTGAAAGTGACAATGAAGATAACGGAAATAGTGTGATTGAGAATAACGAGGATAGTGTAAATACTGATTGTAGTAGACGTAGAAATAGTTATCCTGAGCTAGAGATTAATACAAAATCAGGTAGATCAATAAAATTGCCATCGAAATTTAAAGATTATTGTTTGAAGTAAATTTTGGTAAGAGTGCAGAATTTGTACCCAGACAGAACGCGCTTTTAAAGTCAGATTGACTATGGCGAGCGCTGTTGCCAACTCTCGCGTTCAAATTTACGATGGCTAGAATTTGTTTACTTGGACAAATTGAAGTGTTTTAAACGAGTAGTATTATCTACTCTAAGTCCTAATTCTCTTTGCATTTTTTAAAAATTAGCTTTAATTTACATATAATTGTTCTGAAGGCCATAAAATATTAGAATCGATGTAACAAAAAGTTTATGATACTGCACAATCTTGCAATCTTAAAAATAGGATTCGAAAATTATTGTTGAAACTAACGTTTACACAATATATAAATTGGTTTTATGTTCGATCTAATTTTTGCTGACACCTTGTAGGAATGATTATTTATTATTCCTTTTGAGAGAAAGTGGATCAGTTTATTAAACATATAATAGTTCTTTCCTACTGATGGTACTTAATACTAGTTTCCAATTATCTTATCAAATCCAAACTTATTTGTATGTAATAGAAATGGCCACAGTCAGAGAATAAAATCTAATTGTTTAAACCAGTAATTTAATAATTATTAGGTATTTATGTTTTTTTTATGATTTGTTTGAAAATTCCCATCTTTATGCAGTGTATATTGGTAAAAAGCTTAGATTTTTTAAAATGCACTTGTTCAAATATAAGTATTTTTTTGTGATCCTGGTTAGTTTTTTATTTGAAGAATCATTTTTTTTTATCTTTTTAGTTTCCATTTGTGTACATAATAAATGTGCGTGTTAATTTATAAAATGTTTTTTCATTTCTAGATTAATTAATAGAATTTTAGGGTGTTAACTGTTACTTTAAGTGTTTTGATAGTAATATGTAATAGTACATTCAAAATCATAAATTTTTGATATGTCCAATTGTATTAAAAAATTTATATATTATTATTATTATTATTGTCATTATTATTTTACAGGAAGTGCTGAGGCAAGCCTATTGAGCCCAAATGTATAATATTAATTACAATAAATATTATTAGTCATATACAATGTAGAAAACTTTCAGTTATTTTAGAATACATATTTTATAGAATAAGAATTGTAGTTGGAATAGTTCATATTTTAATGTATCATGTTTAACAAACTTTTGATGAATTCTGAAAGGTCTTAATCTATGTACAAAAATGATGAATGATATTATTTGTTAATACGTTTATACAGAGTAACCTTAAATTTTATAAACTATATTGAAAATAAAATGTTATGTTTTTATTATTTTTACTTTTTTTTGTACAATAAACATTGTTACATTTATTTTGTTTTTTTTGTAGACCCTTATTATTAAAATTCAATTACTATAACTAAGGTGCAGTAAACAGATATGATCCGCATCTTTTTGTCCAAATTTTCTTTTAAATTCATAAATTGAATTATTACAATTAAAGAATTTTGAGTACGTTATATTTTCCGATGTACATATTGGTTAATATGGAATTAGATTGGCGTATGAAACCAAATGATTACATAAAGCTATTGTGGAACGTTCACACAGTAAAAATCGGACATTTTAACCTATTCTAACGAGTTTCTTACTCTGAAGAGTATACTGAATATTTTGTAACGTTTTTTAAATACACATATGAATAAATCTCTGATCTTAATACAATAAATTCATTCAATACAGCTTTAAAACTTTTCTTGTTTTTAAAAGACTATTAAAATGTTTTGTAGCCTTCCAGAGAATCTATTATTTTGTTTTTAACTTTGATTTAAATATTACATTACAACTTGGCCTATAATTAACACTAAAATCCAAATAACTTAATCTTTTAACAGTTTTGAACATACATACTTACTTAAAATAAAGTATTTTCAAATAGAAATTCTAACCAAAATGTTTGTTTACAAAACCTTTTATCTAACACGTGAATTTAGGCCCATTGGACAGAACATGATAATTAGTATAACCGTATTTTTAATGCTATATTTTGTGGTATTTCAGTATTTCACAAGTTTCCGATTGTTACAGATATGCAATGGATCTGGCAACAATGCATGCAAATTTGAATTTCTCGCGCAGAATTCCGATCAATTTGTGAATGCGCACAGACCTGCGCATAAACAGGAACAAGTTCTGCACCCTTACCAATTTATAAATTAATGTCCTTGTTTGTTATATGGCTCTGCTACTTGGCAATCGCCAGATAAATTAATTGTTTATAACACAAATTTTTAACAGATATTATTTTGATGTTACTCACTTTTGGTGCTTTGAATATACCCACTTTTTTTACACTGTCATCTGCCTTTCGGCCACTTACACAACCATAAACAGCACAATACTTTCCCATTTCTTTTTATTAATTTTATTACAAGTAATTTTAAATAAATTAATATCATATATTTAATTTAATTTCGTGAAATTTAAATGTCATAAACATCGGTTCGGGTCTTAATGTTCCTCGCGCCGCCAGTGGCAAAAAATAGAACTATGATCTGGCCCGATTATTGAGACCAGAAATATTATGAAAAAGCCTATACCGTGTAGACTCCTGGTATCTAGTCTTCGTGGTTTCACGAATAAACCCCTGAATAGATGTCAAGTAGTGCTAATACATACATTCCACACTGAACTACTGAACCTTCGTATTAATCACACCTACCCAATCTCAGATAATGATCGTGTAACAAGTGAACACCATTATAATTATTATTACCATCACAATATAAAAACCCTAAGTCCTGGGGGAAGAACAAAAATCGTCCAAACCTAGAGGCAGCATAGATTTAAGAACCTTAGAAGTAGGAAGACCTGGGAGAAGAACGAAAATTGTCAGATCCTATAGGCAACAAGGAATATGAAAATAATTATAATTGCGTAAGTGCTTTCCAATTTTACCTTTCCTGTTAATTTTTATTTTTTATAATAATTAATAATTATAACCGTAGAAAAGTAATTCGAAGTGTTATTGTTTTGTTATAGTTTACTATTAACGAACGATTTAATTTTTAAAAAACAATATCTACAGAAATTATTGGAACGAAGTTCCCTTTCGCGCGTTACGAACAGTTACGATTGACGCTAGGAGCTAGCCCAAAAAAATTCATACCAAAAGTTGTCACGACACTATACACCGACACACGCATGTTTCTCTCTCTCACAGACCAAAAAATAAATAACTCTCTCTCCCTCTCTCTCATAGATAGATATATTACAATTAAAAAGACACTATTTTAAATTAAAAGAAAATGTACATTAAAAAGAAAATACTGTAGAAAAAACATAATTACCTATAATAGTATTATATTTTATTTCATCCTGTTTTTATAAATTAATAAATTCATAAACATTTTAAAAATAGTTCGTAACTTGACTACGTCAAATTACCTTAACTGTCAGTCACTGTCAAATATTTTAATTTAAAATTTTTTGTATTGAATTGTTAATTCCTGTTTTAAATTATAAAAAGTAATTTTAAAAAGATGTGTTATTTAAAGCTCTGGTATTGTATAAATGGACACTTTTGTTAAAAGAAACGAACTGTTAGGTAAGTAGAGATTTTATACAGACAATAATTAAATGCTTATGTATGTATAAACACTCTGTTATGTTTACAAATTACTAATTCCTTCACTAATTAATCGAAAGGAACTTCGTTCCATCCGGGTGTCCCTTGACACCTCACACTTTTTTTTACTTACTTAAAAGTTAATGACAGAAACAGAAACAAGTTTAGATTTAAGTAGTCTTTCCGAAGTATTAGATAATATAACAGATAGCGAAATGGCTCAAACTGATTACCAATTATTAAAATTATATTTGGATTCCATTCCACAATACGATGGTAATCCACACACTCTTACCATATTTATAGGGAACTGCGAAAGTTTGATTAATCAATTTGCAAGTCAAACTGATGCTGCTTTGAATAGTTTTTTGCTTGAAACTATATTAGGCAAACTAACAGGAAGAGCTCAAATGTTAGTAGGTACTAGAATAGAACTTAATACTTGACCACAAGTAAAAAATGCTCTTAACCTTAGTTTTGGAGATCAGAGAGATCTTGCCTGTTTAATTCAGGACCTTATAACATTGAGACCTTTCAAAAACGAAGCTCCGTATAATTTGGGAATGCGTTGTCAAGATGCACGAAGCTTAGTTAACTCAAAATTAAATACTTTAGATATTCCAGTTCTAGAGAAAACGATCAGACTTCGTAGTTATAATGATTTAAGCTTAAAAACTTTTATTAGGGGTTTACCCATGTCAATTCAAACAAATATTAGATTAAGAAACCCTGATAGCCTAGAAAAGGCAATGGGCCTAGTAATAGAAGAAGAAAACTTTTTATATTCTACCCAACGCGGAAACAATTTAAATTTACAAACTTCTTTCAGACCAGCTACAAGATTTATCCCGACAAAAAATAATATTTCACGAAATAACCCACATCAAAATCGCCAAAATTTCCAACAAAATTCTTTTCAACCTCCACAAATACCACGGTACGATATACCCCAACATTTTAATAACAATTTCAATCCAAACAACAACTTTTATCCCAATAATAATTTTCAACCCCGTCCAAATAATTTTCAACCACGTCAAAACTATTTTCAGAATCAGAATTCTGTATTTCAGCCTAAAACATTTAATCAAACCTCCAATCAATCGACAATTCGAAATCAATTCAAACCAGAACCCATGGATACATCATCTGGTAATACTCGTGTAGGATCTAGACAAAAATCGAATTGTACCTCCACACAACTTTTCAATCAACACATTAATGATCAAATTCAGTTTTCAAATCCTTTCGAACAATATAATAATTCCCACGATAACGAACCATATGTACAAGATTCATATTCTCAGTATCCACAAGAAATTCAATATGATACCTATGATAACAATTTATCAGAAAACCACATAAACTCATGTGAACACGATGATTCTAATTATAATCCGTGCGAAAAGAATGATAATGTAAATTTTACTTTGACCCCAACATCTCAGAACCCGAGATGATACCCGTAAATGCTATTAAAGCAAATTTACCTTTCATTGTCGTCCCACAAATTAACGCTCGATTTTTATTAGACACAGGTAGCACAAAAAATCTAATAAATCCCGAATTAGCTAATAAATATTACCGAAATTTTATTTTTAAAACAAAATTTAATATCCAAACAGCACATGGTATTTCTTCACACAACGAAATAGTCAATATTCCAGTTTTTGATATTTTTAAAGTAAATCAATTTCATAAATTTTATGTTTTTAAATTTAGTGAAAATTTTGACGGATTAATAGGCATAGACTTGTTAGATCAATTAAACGCTACAATTAACGTTAACAGACGACAACTGAAAACTCCTCAAACGACCATACCAATTATTTTTGAACCCAATGAAACTAATAAAATCATTCAATCACCTATTTTAGATTATTCATTAATTATTCCCGGTAGAACCAAACAAATAGTTAAACTACCAGTAAAATTAAGTGAAGGTATATTAGTTTATCAGGATTTCGGTAACGGAATCGAAACACCTAAAGCCTTAGTTAAAATATCTAATAATTTTGCTATAACCTCCATTACTAATATAAGTGAAAATCCTGTAAGACTAAATATTTCGGAACCTTTAGATGTAGAACCAATAGATTTATTACAAGTAAATTTTATAAGAAAAATGGAAACAGATAAAGAAATTTCCATAAACAATGATAAAATGTTAAAGGAAAATTTGAAAAATATTAGGCTAAATCACTGCAATAAAGAAGAAGTAGAATCACTTAAAAAACTTTGTTTTCAATATAGAGATATCTTCTATTGTGAAGGTATTCCTTTAAGTTTTACTAATAAAATTAAACATAAAATAAAATAATTAACTGACGACTCTGCTATATAGGTACACAAAATCTTATCGTTTCCCAGAAATACATCGCGACGAAATAAAAAGACAAGTAGCAAAAATGCTAAACGAAGGTATTATCGAAGATTCTAATTCTCCATTTTCCTCTCCTATTTGGATTGTACCAAAAAAACTTGACGCGACAGGAAAAAGAAAATGGCGTTTAGTCATAGATTATAGAAAATTGAATGAACGTACAGTAGACGACAAATATCCATTACCTAACATTACAGAAATTCTTGACCGGTTAGGAAGAGCTAATTATTATTTTTCGACTCTCGACCTTGCTAGTGGTTTCCATCAAATTGAAGTGGAAGCAGAAGATGTTGAAAAAACTGCTTTTAGCACTCCACAAGGACATTTTCATTTTAAAAGAATGCCTTTTGGACTTAAAAATGCTCCTTCGACCTTTCAAAGGGTCATTGATAATGTTTTACGAGGACTAACAGACGAAACTTGCATAGTATATCTTGACGACATATTAATCTATAGCACTTCATTACAAGAACATTTAGAGAAACTAAAAACAATATTTGACAGACTTAGAAAAAGCAACCTTAAAGTACAATTAGACAAATCAGAATTCCTACAAAAAACCGTTATGTATTTAGGTCATGTAATTACCCCTCATGGTGTAAAACAAGATCCAAGCAATCAAAAATTTCCCTATTCCTAAAACTCAAACAGAAATCAAAAGTTTCTTAGGATTACTAGGATACTATAGACGTTTTATTCAGGACTTTGCTAAAATCACAAAACCAATGACAAAATGCCTTAAAAAGGGTGTGTCAATAGTTCATGACAAAGACTTTATTGACTGTTTTCAAACATGTAAAAATATTCTAACAAATGACCCTATTTTACAATTTCCAGACTTTACAAAACCATTTATTCTGACAACAGACGCAAGCAATTTTGCTCTAGGTGCTGTGTTATCACAAGGGAATGTCCCAAATAATCGCCCCATAGCATATGCCTCAAGAACTCTAAATACATCAGAGACAAATTATTCAACTATAGAAAAAGAACTGTTAGCAATAGTTTGGGCTTGTAAACATTTCAGACCTTACCTTTACGGAAGAAAATTTTACATTTATACCGATCATAAACCATTATCCTGGCTATTCAATTTAAAAGAACCAAATTCAAAATTAGTTAGATGGCGACTAAAATTAGAGAAATTTGATTAAAAAATTATCTATAAAAAAGGCAAATATAATACAAACGCAGATTGTTTATCGCGAATTTCAATTAATGCATTAGAAAACGAATCAGTAGCAAATAACGCTGGAGACGTAGATCAAGATATTCTAGAATATCTTCGAAATTTAGCCGAAAATATACCTCTAGACACACAACCTTCAACTAGCAAGTTAGACCAAACAAAAAGAATTAATATTATTTCAGATATTCAAATACCACCAGATAAAATCGACATTCAAGATAACAACTCTTCTGACTCGACTCAACACTCAACTGCTAACGAAACGACAAATCAAGGCATACCCATTCTAGACGATATAATAAATAACAAAACTCATCAGATTTTAGTTTTTCCAAATGCTTACCCTAAAATTGACATTACACACGAATCTTACCAAAATCATAAAATAATCAAAATCAAAATTCCAGAAACCAATAATGAAAAAATTATTCTCGACTTTCTAGTAGAACATATTGATCTTAAAAACACAACCTTTTTTTTATTTTAATAAGGAAAATCTATATAATGATTTCAACAAATGCTACTTAAAACATTTTTCGAAAACAGGTCCAAAATTAGTCAAATGTACAAAATTAATTACCTAACACTGTAAAAGACGAAGAAGAACAGACTATTTTACTAAAAAATTATCACGAAGGAAAAACGAATAAAAGACCTTTTAAACATACACAAAATTAAAGTACATTTCACAACCCCTGGTCACCACGAATCTAATTCGATAGCTGAACGATTACATTCTACTTTAATCGAACATTTACGACTTTTACAACAAACGTATCCGAACGAAGACGATTTAATGGACTATGCACTCATAGCATACAATAACTCCATACACAGCTCTACAAAATTCACCCCATTTGAACTCACTTTCGGACACACTGACTCCAGAAACCCTAACGAACTATTTCTATCTGAAAACTTTTATTCGGACTATATCAACAGTCACAAGGAAAAATTAAAACACGTTTATCAAAACATTAATCAAAATTTGACCAACAACAAAACTAAAGTAATAAACAAAAGAAATGACAAAGGAGAAACAAACTCGGAATTTAAAATAGGACAAATAGTTTATAAAGTTAACTCACAGATACCAAACAAAAAAGATCCACCATTTTTTGGCCCTTATGAAATTATAAAAATTCATGATAGAAACCGAGTAGAGATCTTACGAAAAACTGTAAAAAATAAAAAACAAACTAATCAGACAGAAATCATTCACATAAAAGAATTAAAAAAGCCTCCCGTTACAGGTTCATCTTCTGGACAACAAACAATGACACAAGAAGAGACACGTCCAAATTCCACGACTTAAATGACAATCCCGGACTCCTTCCACTCCACTTAGGAACGGCTCAAATTCAAACAAATTGTTGGACTTTTATACATATCTATGACATTACCAATATTACTTCTAACTTTTTAATTCTGAAAAATCAGTACGATTCCATAATAAAAAGCCTCGCAAAAACTCCTCAAATATTAAACTTCACTGAAGAATTTCAAAACTCCTACCATCTAATTCAAATAATAGAAAACAAAATTAATCTAGAATTAAATCAATTATACCCCTTCTGGAATACTAGATCAAAAAGATCCCTCTTCGATGGCATCGGTACCGCAATTAAATTTATAACTGGAAATCTAGATCAAAATGATGCGAAACACTATGACGAAGCAATATCAACTTTGACTAATAATCACAATAATATCAAAACAATAGTAGAAAATCAAATTACTCTATTAAAATCAACTATTCAAAATTTTGAAAACAATTCAAAAATTCTCGCTCACAATCAATTAATTCTAAATTCTCGAATTACAGAAATTCAAGAAATAACTAAACAATTAAAGTTAGAACAAACAGAGACATTTCACTATTTTGCTTTAGAAAGACTTTTATCACAATTTTACATTAGTTTTCAAATTATTTACGATTTATTAAAAAACATCGAAGTCGCTATTAGTTTTGCAAAATTAAATACATTGCACAATTCAATTGTTGATCCAAACGAACTATTTTCTGAGATTCAAAATGTTAGTAAATATCTTAAAAATAATAAATTTCCATTTGAACCATCGTTTCAAAACATTCTCTTATTCGAAAAAATAATAAAGATTAAAAGTTATAGTAAGCTTAACAAGATAATCTTTATACTCGAATTATCGATTGTAGAAATCAATGATTATAATTATTATCACCTCTATTCCTTTCCAACAAGATATCAAACTCATTTTAAAACTATTATTCCAAAATCCAAATTCCTGCTCTCCACTAAGCACCATTACGCACTTTCCAATGTTCAGTGTAAAAAATTATTGGAAGAAGAATATTTATGTGAAGACGTTCAAAAAATTGAAATTTCCCCGAACGCCCCTTGCGAAGTACACCTCCTACAATATTCAAACTTTACAAATCAATGTCAACCAGTTCCGGCACAATTGAACGACATCAAAATTCAAAAATTAGAAAACAATAAATGGATCGTAATAACACCTCATAATGTAATTAGTGTTCAAAAATGTGGCAAAACTTCAGACAATATTCCATTAAATGGTAGTTACCTAATTGAACTAAATATTGCGTGTGAAGTTTCAATAGACAATTATTTATTAAAAACATTTGAGTCAAAGACACCAAATTTCGTGAAAATAGAATTACCCAATTTAAAACTTTTAGTGAATAAACCGAACAATAATCTAAATTTTAAACAAGTGAAAATAGACTCTACAAAATTAGATGAACTAAACCATATACAAAGTGTTCTAAACCAAGAAGAAACCAAATTGGAAAACTTTTCCACAGTTCCAATCCATTTTGGACATGTCAGCTTTTATACTATTTTTCTATATGTTGCAGCAATAATTATATCAGTTTATAGCACCTGGCACATATAAAAGAAGAAGAAGTCAAATAAAGAAAAATCTAGAGAATCCATCAAAAAAGAAGAGGAAAAACCTACAGCTTTACCATACCTTTCAAACTATGTTACCCCATAGTTTTCATTTAGCCCTGGAGGAGTTAAGTCACGAGAACTGTAGGCCTATTAACAAATATAAACGCACCGTCAGCAACAACACCGACCTTATATATTCTTTTTATTTTTAATTAAATTTACTTTTTAAGTTACTTTTGTTAGCTAAAGGTCCCTGTTTATAAAATTTTTGCTTTTTAAAAATAGTTTTCCTTGAACGATAAACTTCACTTATATATATATATATAAATTGAATAGTGGAAAATTCAACTTACATGCGGCTTATTTTCCTTTCTTGTGCGTATATAATATCTTTTGATTGTCCAGCCACCGCCTCCTCGTGACTTTCACTTAACTAAAACAAAAAATATAAACAAATCAATAATTATAATAAACTAAACTTTATTCAAGTGATAACTTCTTATTCTTATGGCAGGGTAAACTGCTTTATAACGTACAAAAAGTTAAAACCTATCAAACGATAGGAAATTTTCTCAAAAATCCAAAATTTTAATTATTTTTATCATATCTTGTATAGTTTTCAATATACGGGGAAATTACAAAAATTCAAATTACGAAAAATTAAAAAAAGCTAGTAACTTTTTTATTTATTAACGTACAGAAGGTTATAACTTATCAAAAGAAAGGAAATTTTATCAGAAATCCAAAATTCTAATTAGGTTTTTCATATCTTATATAGTTTTCAATATACGGGAGAATTACAAAATTTTTGTAAAAATTTTTAATTCCCTCGTATATCGAAAACTAGAAAAGTTATAAAAAAAATAGTTCCATTTTTAAATTTGTTAAAAAATTTCCTATCTTTTAATAAAAAAAACGTGTGAGTCTCCGAACGAAAATTAAAACTACAAAAATTTCAAAGTTCGATAATTTTTTTATTTGTAAACGTCAAAAGGTTATAACCTATAAAAGGATAGAAAATTTTCTCACAAATTTAAAAATGTAACTATTTTTTTTATAACTTGTTTAGTTTTCGATATACGAGGGAATTACAAATTTTAACAAAAATTTTGAAATTCCCCTGTATATTGAAAAAACTATAAAAGATATAAAAAAAAATAATTAGAATTTTGGATTTCTGAGAAAATTTTTTTTCTTTTGATAACTGTTCTTGACAATGACTTAATACTTATGACTGAATATTTTAAAAAATGGCGTCAATGTCCTAATCCTACTAAGACAGAGGTATCCTGTTTTCATCTTTGTAATTCTGCCAAAACTAGAAAACTTGACGTAACATTTAATTCTGTAAAACTAAATCACAATTTTCATCCTGTTTACCTTGGTGTAACTTTGGATACAAGCTTAACATATAGACAACACATTGAGAAAGTTCGCCAAAAACTTAAAACCAGAAATAACATTATTTCAAAATTATCTGGTACAAATTGGGGTACTGACACACATACATTACGTATATCCTCTCTTGCTCTGGTTTTTTCTGTTGCAGAATACTGCTGCCCAGTTTGGATGAACAGTGTCCATGTACACAAGATTGACACTCAAATAAATACAACAATGAGAATCATCAGTGGTGCGTTGAAGTCTACTCCAATCCCTTGGTTACCTGTTCTATCAAACATTCCTCCACCAAGAAAACTAGCTGCGAAAAAATTGTGGCAGAAATATCAACTTAATGAAGACTTCATCATCTGGCAAGACCTCCATGACCAAAATAATAGATTAAAATCTAGAAATCCTTTTTGGCTATTAGTAAACAGTATCGAACATTTCTCAATAGATGAAAATTGGAAAAGAATTTGGTTACGTGAGAACGTTTTTAACCGAGGTTTAGTAGAAGATCCAACAAAACCACTACCTGGATTCAAACATCCTAGAAATATCTGGTGTAAATTAAACCGTCTACGCACTGGTCATGGACGCTGTAATTCCACTCTCTTTAAATGGGCTGTTGTAGAAAGCCCATTGTGCTCGTGCAATATAGCCGAAGAAACTATTGAACATTTAGTCAATGAATGTCATCTAACAAGATTTGCTGGCGGTTTTCAAGAATTACATGAATTGACACAAAATGCCATTGAATGGCTCACACAAATCAAGAGTCTTTGAATATGCAGCAAGTAGTTCTGATTAAGTTTTTTTTTCTGCGGTTTTTCCCTTAATCTCCAACACGAATGTGAGAACTGACACCCTTTAAAAACTTTCCGCAGATACAATATTTAGAAGAGTGATTTCTGTATAGAACAAATTCTTCAAATTTAATGACTATATTATTGTTAATAACATATATTGTACTACTACTATTTTCATACGAATATATATATATATATCGCAATGAAACTCTGGATTTATGTCAACAAAAGATTGAGGTTAGATTTGTGTCTAAAGGTTCTATTGGTGGCGCCATCTAAGCAACTATATGCAAAACTAAAAAGACAATCCTCCTATAATCCGACGCGATGTATTCTGTACTGCTGACTATGATATTTCATACGCTAACTTGGTGCGTCTTCGACTTACTAAGTTGGATAAAATAAAACTACAAATTTTCTGACACTGAAGGGAAAATTGCGAATAATAATACCTATGTTATAAATTATAATAGCTCAAAATGTTTTTTAATAAACGATTATTTAATATATCTCTCATAAGATTTTTAATATTTTAGAAAGTATATAAACAAGAATTTGTTTGTATAATTTCTAAAATATAAAAAATTTTAAAAAGCTCAATATGTTATTACGTTTTCATAAACGCACTATAAAACGGCTATATAAACAATGCAGTAAAATAAGGTTAAAACAAGGGTATAAAGAATTCAGAATTCAATAAATAATACAAAAAAACTTACAGCCTTCTTGTCCTTGAGCTCTGCGCGATTTGCTCGTATCTTTTGAGCTAACCTAAAATGATTGAATTTTTAACAGATAAATTTCTGGTAGTGGTCTTAATTTTGTAAAAACAAAATAACCGTTTACTCACCGTCTTGCCAACAATCCCCTTCCATATCTCTGGATTAATTTGAAAGATTCCACCATCTTACCCCTCAACTTCTCCATGTAAGAAATTTGCCCAGCCCGAAAGATTATTTTGGTTTTTCCAAATTCATATTTTGAAGAATCTTTAATGCATTTGGTCAAGATATTTTGGCAAGATTTTTGGATGTTGTTTTCATCAGTATCAGTAGATCGATATCGATAAAAAAAATCATAATATGTCAACCGACTGGGAAATCCTGCAGATGATAGGCGGATCGTTTCCAAAACTCCGCAAGCACGGAGTTGCTGAACGGCAAGTGAGCATTGGAATTCAAATGCGGTTTTCGTGTCATTTGGTTTAATGCAACGAACGTAATGTGGAGTTGTGGCATTTAAGGTTGTCATTAGGTTATTCAGAGATTCCTTGAACTGAAAAATATAAATTTAGAAAATAATTATAAATTCTGAAAAAGAAAGAAAAAAATTAATATAAAATAATCCAAAAAATTAATATATTTTTTGCAAACTTTGATTATAAAAAAAATGATTGTATTGTAAAAAAAACTATAAATATGAGCATAGTAATTTAACAACATTATTGCAGGTGCAGTACACGCTGGAGTTGGATATACTTGTCTAAGTAAAATTTTGGCTTGCGCTGATATACCAATGATATCGCAAGCTCTGTATAAAAGGTATGAACGAGAAGTAGGGCCTGTCATAGAAGAGGTTGCCAAAGAGAGTTGCAAGCAAGCTGCAGAAGAAGAACGTAGTTTGGTACTTGAAAACATCGAAAAACTATGCGAAGAACTGTAAGACATTTATCGAATGTATATTTATTTTGATTGCTGATAAATATAATAAATCATGCGAATCTGTTAATGCCGTACTACTCTGATTAAAAAAGTGTTGAGACAAAGAAAAAATTATTGAGAAGTATTCGTTTACTCAGCAATCCAATAAGTACTTTTCAATACTTTTTCTTTGTGCTAATACGTTCTTTTTATTCAGGGTACTACTACTATAATAATTAATAGTAAATAATTGCAATAATGATCATTTTATATTTTATAAAAATATTATTTTATTATTATTTTTATTATGAAAATAACTATTATTGTTTTATTATCCAGATTTTGGGGATTATAATATAAATACCGAGTTTTACATCGATGTTAAAATCAATAAAACATATGAATAAAAATTTCAGCGACTATTAATTTATTTATTAAGATTACCTAATAATAGTATATTATGTTACTAGGAGTAGAAGGCCAACATTATTGTTGAGCCCAGATTCTTGCACTGCCGAGGCGCTAGCCGAGGCTGTGCAAACTGGGCGAAACATATAATGGGCCTTCTGCTCCGAGTAACATATACTATTTTTTCTTCAAGCGTAATAATAATATGCATTTTATAAAAAATATAGAAGGCTTTGTTTATATCTCAACTATTTAATTAATACAAACGAAAAATTACATAAAGTGTTACCTATTTATTAACAGTAATATTAAATGTGCAGTTTTGTATACTGCAGTTGTTTAAATTTAAGCCACTGCCACCGCTTTCAGCTTCGACATTTACAATTTTGTCATTGGTATACATCATATTATTAGTAAGTTGATTGTCGATTATTATGTCAGCGATTCCAGAACTATTACTTGGTTGTTCTTGCCAATTAAGTATTTTTTGTGCAGTTTGTGTTTTACTGGAAATGGAATCCTCTAAGTACCCTTCAGCAACACTGGTGGATTTCCATCCACCATGCCGCTTTAAAGCGGTAATATCACCTCCGTTGTCAACTAAAATAGTTGCGGAAGTCCTCCGAAGGCAATGTCCTGTATATTCATGAGGATTTGTTAATTTCAAAAACGTAGCAACGTCTTTTGGTACGTTTGATATTTTGTGGATACCCATTACCACACGGTGACATTTACCATTCTGGTATTTAATAAAAAATCGCTGCAGGCCAATATCATCCGGACGAAGAGCCGTATACTGTCTTACCAAATTCAAATAAAAATCGCCAATTATAGTAAACGACCGTTGTTTTTTGTTTCTTGTGTTTATGATTTTAACCAAAATTAAATTTACCAAATCTTGGATTTCGCTAGACTTTAAATTAACAAGTTAATCGCATCTAAGGGCTCCTGTGACTCCAAATATTAATATAACCTAAAACAAACGTTGAAATAAATAAAAAAAAAGCTGGTAGCACCGGGATTAGAACCGCTGACCTTTGCGACCGAAGACAAAAGCTCTGCCACTGAGCTACCGTCATTAAATGTTATAAGTAGGAAATGAGGTAATATTTGCTGTCAAGTTAAATATTGATCTGCTAGTAGATATCACTGTCAACGGTTTAATAAACGTAATAATGATTAAAAAGAAATAAGAAAGTACCTACCTTTGTTGCTAAATAAACATTATTTGGTGCATCCTTGAGAAATTTATCAAATTGATCTTGTGTTAATACTTTTGATTTTTTCGGTGTATAATTTTCCCCTTGGCGCTTTATAAATGCAATTAATTTGCTATATTTTTCTATTTTAACATTATGTTTAATGTTTAATTGACTTTTAATCATTGAATACTGTGCCCATAGAGTAGAACTTTTAAACTTTCTGGACAAATTCGTGAAGTATGCAAGCATAACGTTTTCCGTGTATTGCTGTACATTATGTTCATTGCACCATTTTAGAAATTTTTCGTATGCAAAATCATACAGTTTACGCGACTTCGTTGGAATTAGAGTTTCAATACTGGAATTAGCTATTTCAACTAATTCCGGAGGCGTACATTGCAATTCTTGAGACATTTTTCACAAAATTTTCAAAACAGACAAACGTCAAATTAAATAAGTTTAAAAATGACAGTTCCTACCTACTTGATTACAACGCCCCATTATTTTATTAGTACAATAATGAAAATTCATTTTTGTACTAGTAAAATAATGGGATATTTCTACGGTCTGTGTTGCAAAAAGTAATATAGTTATTATTATACGCTTGAAGAAAAAATAACTTTATATTTGTCTTTTTAGACCCGAAGAAATTTCACAAGAAATTTATAAAGAGTACTTTTATCTTAAAGCTGCTGTAACAGCTGCCGTTTCTTCAACATCATCACATTCTGACAGTGAAACATTGGATTCAGAATTGCTTTCTTCTACTTCAACTTCTTCACAACCTTCAGAAAATTTTAAATCTAAATTTTTAAAATTTGATGAAGCTCTAGGAAACATTATTAATAATATTGTTTCCTACGACATGGGTTGGAGCAAACGTGGAAATGGTAAAAGTTATGACAGCTTGAATGGTTATGGAGCAATAATTGGATTTTTGTCAGGAAAAGTTTTAGATTTCAGAACCCGGAATCGAAAATGTAAATTTTGTGCTTCAGAACGGAGTCAAGAGAAGCATGACTGTAGACTAAATTTCAAAGGAAGTGCTAAAGCGATGGAAGCTGATGTAGGAGCTGAGTTAATAAACGACAGTTCAATTTTGAAACAAGCTGGTCTAAATTTAGGTGTTGTCATTGGTGACGATGACAGCTCAATGATAGCAGTTGTCAGCCGTAGAAGAAGTGCTAAAATGTTTAAGTTATCAGACTCTAATCATTTAAAATGAATTTCTCGAAAGAATTGTATGCAATGCAAACAGAATTTAAAGAAATGAAGAGAAAAAATGTGATACAACATTTGAAAAAATGTTTTAACTACGCTGTTGCCCAAAATAAAGGTGATAGTGTAAAACTTGCAAAAACTATTGCTGCGATTCCAGATCACGTGTTTCGTGTCCATGAAAATTGTGGTACATGGTGTCACAATCATCCTGGCAGTTTAAAAAAAGGTAAAAAACAGACGATTGTCCTCAAAGATCAACACTTGTATGCATCATTGAAAAAACATTTTAGTAAATATGCCGCAAATTCAGCTAAATTTTCAATAGCTGCTAGTAGTCAGGCAAATGAAAGTTTAAATTATATTATGACACATAAAGCACCAAAGAATATATGTTATAGCTTAAGCGAATCGTCAGATTATAGATGGGCAAGTGCAATATGTACTAAAAACAACGGCGAGCAATATTTATGTTAAAGAAAAACTTAACCTTTCTCCCGGTAAAAATACTAAACTTTATGCAGCCAATCGAGAGTGACAGAGAAAACGACGGGCTGAAGCTTTAAAAATGCATTCAGCGAAGTGTCGACGTAATCTACTGAAACAAGATCGTGAAAATCTTCGTAAAAAAACAGAGAACTCAGAAGGTATGCAATATTCTCCGAACTGTGGCTTCGATACTGATATTAATAGCAATGAAGACATTGAATTGGATGAGCTTATGGAAGTTGACGAAGATAACAGTGATTCTTTTAATATTGTATTTTTTCATATTGAAACAGTGGTTTCGCAAACTCTGCTGACATATTGCAACTCGCGGCTAAAGTTGAAAGAAGAAAGTTCTCAGTATATATTCAACCTACTCAACCTGTAGTTGCTGCTGCTTCTGCTGTAACCGGATTAACCGTTGTTGATAACGAGTTGTACCTCAATGACGTAGAAGTAAAAACTATTTCGTTAAAAGAATCTTTAGAAAATTTTCTTAAATTTCTTCGTGTATCACCAAAGCCGTCAATTTTAGTTGCTCATAACGCTAAGTTTGATGCTAAACACTTGGTCCAAGCCATTACTAGATAAAAGATGATTAATGATTTTAAGTCCACAATAAAAGGATTCACTGATACATTAGTATTAATGCCAAAGGACTAAAAGTAGTTGTCAATGATATAGTAAGAGCACGTGAAGTCGCCAAAATCACAGGAACGCTGGACGTTTTAAAAAATTATGTTTCTGATAATATTATTAAAAAAATGGCTTTAGCTAAAATAACCTAGGATTTGAAAAAAAATTTTACTGAAAAGAGTAAAGCAGAATTAAGTCATTTTTTGTCTGAAAAAGTTAACAATAAGCCTAGATTAACTAATAGAAAAAAAAATTGACAATATTGTTGTACACCGTACGTAAATTAAACTTTTCAAATTTGTCCGCGCCTGTCCGTCTCATGAGGAGCGTCTAAATCGGACCTCATATCGAAGTTACTACGCATGGTTTTAAAGTGCCATCTGTCATCTGTCAATATAGTGTCAATTTTGATATTTATTGGATTGATACCCTTTTGATACATTTTTATTTTCATTCTTTATTTCTATTAATATTTGATTTAATATTGTTATTTTAATAATATTGTTTGTGTATTGTTCGTTATTTTTTTGGTTACACAGAAAATGGCAGTGACGTGTTTAATTTGTGCAAAATTATACAAACATCAAAGTGCGTTAAATGAACATTTGAAGAACATTCACCAAGTGGAAAAAAATGTATCATATTCTTTTCATACCTACAAAGCTAAGTGTCTGGACTGCCAGATTTCTTATAGATTTATTTCTGATTTACGGTATCATTTAGAGACTTGCCATAAATTCAAAAGTGAAGTTGAAAAATTGGATTTTAATAGTAAAGATGGTAAGTATAGTTACATCTTTATCTACAGCATTTTTCAAACTGTATAGCAAAAGAAATAAATAGAAACTAAATTATACCGTTTTTTCAGAGTTTCAGAAATGGATTAATGATTTTCAGTCAGAACGATCCGTCAATTATGTTAAAAAGGGTCAAGATCCTAAAAGAACAAATATTTATGATAATTGCAACAGAAGTGCTGTTAACGCCAAAAAAATATCCATTAACAAGAAGAGAGTAACAAAAAGTCAAGGAAGTTGTAAACTAAATTTTCTTTGTACTAGCCAAATTATTGCTAAAGAAAATAATTCTGCTGAGAATTCTGGTTTTAAAGTTACATGGTATAAATCTCACTATAAACATACTGAAGATGTCGAACATGTGAGAATTTCCATAAAAGATAAACTTAAAATTGCGAATAAGTTAGTTTCTGGTGTATCCATGTCTCGGTAAGTAACTTCGTCTTAAAAATACTTTGATGCTGATTGCCATCTTACAGTTACAATCTGTTAGGTGGCCTATGTATAATAAAATAAAATTAATAAAAATGCTTTTATAACTACAGTTTACAACTTTTATTTTAGAATTGTAGATCAAACAAGGGATAATATTGTAGAAGATGATCTTAAAAGAATCCACCTGTTAACTCGAAAAGATGTCACAAACATCAAAAATTCATTTGGGATTCATAATGTAAAAGATGATGGTAGACGCAATAAAAATGACCCCGTTAGTGTGAACATGTGGGTAGAAGAACAGAAAAGGCTAGAGGATGAAAATCCAGTTCTATTTTACAAGCAACAAGGACATGCATGTAGTATATTGGAAATACAAGACTTCTGCATAATTTTAATGAACCCATCGCAGAAATTTTTATTGGAAAAATTTGGAAATGATGTGATTTGTATAGATTCCACACATGGCCTAAATAAGTATGATTTTGAATGTACGACTCTAATGGTTCTAGATGAATTTAGGGAAGGATTCCCTTGTGCGACTATGTTTACAAACAGAAAAGACACTAGTGTTTTTAAATTATTTTTCCTTAAAATTCAAGAAAAAGTTGGGAAGGTTTCAGCAAAAATTTTTATGTCAGACATTACTTCTGTTTTCTTTAATGCATGGTGTGAAATAATGGGACCTCCTGAGTTTCAACTTTACTGTGCCTGGCACATAGACCGAGCATGGCAGAAAAACTTACCTAAGTAAAATAAAAAATGTTGAAAGAAGAGATCAAGTTTACAAAATGGTAAAGTATTTACAGAATTTTGAACATGAAAATATTTTTGAAAAAGAATTAGAAAAAGTAATTATATACCTTTCAGAAAATTCAGAAACACAAGTATTTGCAAGTTATTTTATTGAAAATTATTCACAGAATTTTAAGCAGTGGACATGGTGTTACAGAAAATACTAATATGCACTTAGAAGCAGCTCATAAAACCATTAAATATGTTTACTTGAATGGTACAAAAGTTCAAAGGTTGGACAAAGGATTAAATGCCATTATAAAATATGTAAGGGATAAAACAGTTTTAAGAATAATAAAAAATAAAAAAGGAAAAACCATTTTAAAAAAGAAAAGGAAACGAGAAGAACCATTACCCATAACCCATGATAATTCAGAACTCACCATTCACATGAAAACCTTAAGAAAAAATAATTCTGAAGATGAAATTAATCTCCTTAAAAATGAATGTTTGAAAATTATAAATCGAATATCGTCTAAATCACAACAAGTTGATGATAGCAACATTTTGTCACAGTGTAGACAACAGTTAAATAAATTAGATTTATTACTTCATATTAATGAAAATCAAATAGAGTTCGAAACAGAAGTGGATATTTGTAATAAAACTGCTCCAAATAAAAAAATTGAAAAACAATCTTTTTTTTCAACTAAGAAAAAGAAGTCAAAAATTTATAACAAAAAACCTACAAAGGAGGAAAATTTAATTATTCAAGAAATTCTTAATAATGAATTATTCATTTCAAAAGATCACTCTCATGATCACAATTATTTTTGACTTAGCTTTTAAATTAATGTAAATAAAGTATATATTAAACGTTTTATTTTGTTTTAATTTTAAATTCTGGGTATATTCATTTTTATTGGCCAGATAACCATCCAAATAATGCAATTTTTTTTTGAAAGGTTAAAGAAACATTGATTTAACCATTTTTTAGTTAAGAGGCATAGGTAGGTACATACCCTGAAAATATGAAAATTGCAAAATTTAAAAAAAGGTAAGTTTTCATCTAGTTCTAAAATTCATTCAAAAAAGTATTTAATTCTACATCCAAAATATGAATCCCCCTGTATATTTTTTATCCAAATCTTGAAATTTGGCAAAACACTTTTCGGCTGAATGTATAAAAACAATCACTGTAAATGTGCTATTTACTTACCTTTTCTTTCCTTTTGTTAACTAAAATCGAATGAATAAAGGAATAACATATTATTATCAACACTGAGTTAGTAGCATTTTGAGGAATCTCTACACATTCATGTTTAAACATTCGCGGTAACAGTCAACACATCGTCATGCGCATTGTATCCGATCGGAGGTCCGAATTGACGCTCCTGTCTCATGCTTCTTTCGCGGCTCACAAAACTTGCGCTGTTGCCACAACTTTATTAACGTATACCCTCCACGGCTAAAGTCTGGTAAATTTTTCATTACTTATTAATAAATATCTCTGAAACTGTGTGGTAATTATCAATATTTTTTTTTAAATTGTTTAATTGTTACTTAACGTTACTTTAGTTTTTTAAAAAGATCCTAAGAAAAGTTTCTGAGAAATAAAAATGTTTGTAGGTAAACTTTTCGATATCCCGTATACCGCAATGTATAAGAGGGTTCAAAACTCAAACTTTGAAATTAAATATCTCTGAAACTAGATAGTCAAAAATTCTCGAATTGCGCCAATCGATGCAGAATTATATAAATATTAAACTGTCAAAGTTTAAAAAAAATGCTAAGAAAACGACTCTGGCGAGGGTACTACCTTAAAATAAATTTATTATATATCGCGAACGAAACTATTATTGTACCTACTGACAAAAAGAGAAATAAATCGTAAGATTTTATATTTTTTACTATATTTGAATAAACACGTTTTTTATATAATTTAATATTGTAATTTTTATTATAGATCTGATTTATTATATTTACTTCTTTATAAAAAGTGTTATTATGGAAAATTATAATGCGTTTAGTAAATTAAATATTCAATTCAATCATTACATTTAAAAGATATGTATCTTTTTATTTTAACCGTAAAGCTAACGGTTTAAATTTTCACAAATCAATATTTAAACTAATTTATGTTTAAATATACTAATAATATAATATAACAATGATTTTTTTTAAATTAACATGGAAATACAAAGTATATAAATGTGTTTAAAATAATACTTTTTTGTACAACTGTCATTAAAAGTGACACTTTTAATGATAGCAAACAATGTTAAAATTGATTGTTTACATGGAAGCGTGTTAAAAATACTTTTAACACGCTTCAGTTTACTTTTAACACGGTTTAGTTTAATGTCATAGCAAATTCGTCCATTTCATTATCAAAATAGGGCAGTTGTACAAAAAACATTGTATGGTATTTGTGTTAAAAGTGATTTTATTTTGTTTATGAAATTCTTCAATTCGCTCCGCTCATTTCACAAACTTTTTCACTCACAAAATAAATCGTCACTTTTAACACTCATATCATAAATAACTATTTTTTTATTAATATTATAAATTAATATAAAAATTGAATTTTATATATGAGTATTTAAATATTCTCGATAGCTTCTTTGTGGCATAATAATGTCTATTTATTTCTTTATTCGGGGATCTTTTTGCCACTAAAACAAACTTATAAAAAATATAAATCAATATTTTGAAAATGACCCTTGCTTATTGATCTTGATAGATATGTCAAATTTGTCAAGGGTCGTCTTTTAAAACTGAAAATGCCTAACAAAAATGAAAATAATTTGTTTTAAAATAATTCTTCTGAGCTTTCGACAACCAGACCTCTTGAAGTTCGCCTCAATGAACACAAAAATTATCTTAAAAAAGGAGATATAGATAAATCTAAAATTTGTGAACATGCTTTTAATTTTCTAAATCACCAAATAAAATGGACTGAAACAAAAATTTTATGTAAAGAAGAAAATTCTATAAAAAGAAAATTAAAAGAAACAGCACACATTTTATTAAATCCAAATGAATGTATTTCAAATTTTACTTTGGATTTATCTAGATCTTGGCTAACCACCTTAAAAAAAGAATGAGTTAATAATCTATATATCTATAGTTACAAAAAAACAAATCAAAATTTTAAAATCTAAACTGCATAAAGAAGTATAGAGTGAAAAAATTTTTATCTTTGAAAACGACAACCGATCTGGTTGTCGAAAGCTCAGAAGAATTATTTTAAAACAAATTATTTTCATTTTTGTTAGGCATTTTCAGTTTTAAAAGACGACCCTTGACAAATTTGACATATCTATCAAGATCAATAAGCAAGGGTCATTTTCAAAATATTGATTTATATTTTTTATAAGTTTGTTTTAGTGGCAAAAAGATCCCCGAATAAAGAAATAAATTTATATATGAGTATTCAAGCTTGAAAGAAGTTTTTTACGACAACCTAAACGAAGCTCATTACAACTTAATAACAGGGGACCTAAATGCCAAATTAGGAAAAAAGCAGAATGAATCCGAAAACGTCTTGGTTAAATACGGATACGGAGAAAGAAATGAAAGGGATAGTAAACTCCTCAATTTATTGCATATATGGCCTCCATATATTAGCCCAAACGGAAACACAAGAAATGAAATAGATTATATAACTGTTTTAAACAGTTTTTGCTTACGTAGTGACCATAGAATGAAAAGGTTTAGCGTTTCAATAAACAACTAAGAACATGATCAAAGAGAGAAAAGAACTAAACAAAGATATAGCTAAAGCCATCCGCAAAGATATTCAAACATCCAACTCTGAAATTATTACTAAAACAATAGAAGAGAAAAGTTTAAAAGTACTCAGGCGGAAATATATGTTTAAATCGGTTAACATTGAAAATGTTGGCATCAACATTAACAGTAAATGCCTTGCGCTCACCTAGGATTAGCAGATGATATAGTCTTAATAGCAGACTGTTTCGAAGATGCCATGATGATGTTACAACAACTAAATTTAGCCTCACGTAAACTTGGTTTAAAAATAAACGTAGCAAAAACTCAGTTGATGACCAACCTCGTATTCAGTGAAGGCCTGTATATCGATGGTATCCACGTTGAGAAACTGTCATTTATGGGGCAGTAACTTGCGGAAGTGGAAGTAATCTTATATAGAATGGTTAAAGAAGTAACAATCAAGGAAAGACCTCGATCACTTCAATTTGAACAAACTTGGAAAATGACATGCCAAAGAAATTTAACTTTGTGGGAAAATTCACCACAAAACTGTGTAGTAAATCTGAATAGAACAAAGACACCATATTGGGACTAAGCTAATATGCCCCAAAATGGTATACGAATGGCACCAAGTCAAATAAAGGAACAGGAGCAGGAGTTTTGGACAGAGTGCCAAATACTAAGAAAGCCTGTGTGCATACCCAAGTATTTTTTCAAGCGGAAATCTGTGCCATTGAAGGATGTGTAATATAGATAGAAACTGTCGTAGAAAAAAGATTGTAATTAGGTCAGATAGTCATGCAGCTATCCAAGCTTTGAATTCACACACAATCAGTTCAAAGATGGTCTGGGAATGTCTAAGCAAAGTAAATGTACTAGGACAAAATAACACTGTTACCCTCTTATGTGTTCCAGGACACATAGGTAAAGATGGAAACGAAACAGCAGATAATCTAGCAAAAGAAGTAACTGGAACCCCTTACTTGGGACCAGAACCATCTTGTGGAATCAGTCTTAGAAAAATTAAGAAAAGAAGTCGACAGAGAAAAATCATAGAACTGGAACGATCTAGAAGGAGTAAGACAATCGAATACACTCCCGGGAAACTATAACCAGAAGAGATCTTTAGCTGTCTAAACCTTAGTTAGAAGAACCTCCGTATTATAACAGGAATACTAACCGGATACTGCCGATTAAGAGGACACATGAAGAAACTAGGAGAAAAACCTACCTAAGTTGATGCCCGACGATATCCTAAACATTCTAAGAAATATAGGACTAGAAGAGCTGCTATGCAATTCATTTAAAATCAAACATAAAAAAATAACAATTTCAGAATAGTTTAAATTTCTTTTTAGGGCAAAACATATTAAATTTAATCCAAAAATATGTTATTAAAATAATTTTAGAATTAGTGATGATAGCATGAATCATTTATAAATATTTACATTGTTACTGTATAAATTTATTGGTTTTTTCAAAATAAATTTTTAATTTTTTTAATTAGAAAACTGCAAATTTTTAATAAAAAATTGAATTGAGCGTTACAGATTAAATCAATTTTCAAAATTCAGTAAATATTTGTAAACAAATATTGAAAAGTGTTTTTCTTCCTACCCTCTCTACGAAATATTAAGAAGAATATTATTTTGAAATAATTTTTGGGTTTTTAAAATCTCATAATGTATTTTAAAAGTGGACCAAATTTATTTTCAAACAATGACAACTGTAGATATATGTTCATTATCGATTTCGAGAAACCAACAAACATATCGAATTAAATTATTAAAAATTATATTTCCAAATTTATCTACCGAAGCCTTATCATCGATGCTTTTTGTTTGAGCAAAAATTGTAATCATCTTATGGGACGTTTAGTTGGACGTTAGATGCATTAATAATAATTTAAAGATACTCCATGAAAAAAGAAACATCTCAGCCAATGAACAACATAGATGAAAAATGGAAAAACGTAAAAACGGCAATAAATCCTGCGAGGAAAATTCTGTCTAAAGAAAAATTAAAAATTAAGCAAAGGTGGATGACTGATAAAATCCTTCTTCTCTTCTTAATCGGAGGAAAATGAAAGGAAAAAAACAAACAAAGATATAAACAAGTACAGAAAGAAATTAAAAAAGAAATCAGAATAGCAAAGGAAGATTTGTATAAAAGAAAATATGAAGAATAATAAAACATTTGAATCAAACTTTATTAAGTTGGTTTAAATTTAATGTGATATGTTGGGCAATAACATTCCAATATGACGTAATGCTGATGAGGATAGTTTCCAAAGGAAGATTTGTGTAAAAGGAGACGACAACAAAACTGACCAGAACATAACCATTAGGTATTTAGTTATTGAAGACCTTACTAAAGAATAAGGATTTTTTGAATTTGAAAAAGACTATTGTTGTTACACGCCGTGGTTAGGATTTGGGTAAGAAATTTTGCAGGCTTACTATTGGGGAATTAATGGAGGAAATGATGTAAGTATATTCTTAAAGATCTAGCAACTTCCTTAGATAGCGCATTTATATAAAATAATACAAACAATAATTACATTATAAAAATCTTTGGTAATATTAAATTAAATAATATATTCAAAATTATACAAATTAAAAAAAAAACAAAAACAAATAGAAAAATAATGTGCGATAAGAACTAGTCACTTGTGTCGCCATTTACCAAGTCCCACGCGCTATTTTGTTTATTTATTTGTGATTTTTGATACATCCATAAAACCAATTTTCTCAAAGTTTTTCGAGAATTTTTAAATTTATATTGTTTTAGAATTTCTAGTGAACTATTTGTATTTTGCTGTCAATTATGATATATTCAGTTGCAGATTTTAAGTTACTTGTGATACAATTTCTACAGTAATATAAACTATTTAAATAGTTTATTATTACAAAAAATCTGAAACGTTTTTTTTTTATATTTAGTTTCGAATATCAACAAGTTTTTGTAGGCGTATCTACACTATTTGACCTTAAAAATACATTCACATCACTAACTAATACCCAAACTTATTATTTAGTGTATTAATATCACGTTCGGAATTAAATTAACAGCTTATAAACCTTTTTTTTCTTCGCTCAATTGAATATTAAATTTACTAGATTAGCTAATGTTTTTATAAAACGAGACTTTTTTAAACCAAAGTTTCGATGAAAAAAGATATTTTCGGAATTATTGTTTAAACCATAAAAAATTGGCATTTGTTGCACGCAATTTACTTTTTTAACTGCTGTTGTAATTTATATTTTTTAATGAAAAATTGTCACAAAAATGCTGACCGTAGTTAAGACGTGTTAAATTAAATTATTATCATTAGTATTAATTAATTATAATCATCGAATTTAAAAAAAAAAGTTAAATCTATAGTATAAAAATGAATCTTCGAATGTGTTGCTATATAAGAGCAAATCTCGAAAGCAGCTAAACCGATTTCACTAATTCTTTTTTAAATATTCCTTGAAATACAAGTATAGTTCTTACGCAGCGACTAAATTAAAAAGTTAATATCTTAACAAAAAACATGAACGGACTTCAGAACGAAGATGTGTTAAAAAAGAAGAAAGTAATTAAATCACAGAAAAAACATAGAGTATATCTGCATGCTCAATAAAAAGTAATATTTACAGATGCAACTTTAAAAATTGTTTTTTTGTTGTTGATAATTTTATTACAAAATATAAAATAGATTATTATCGTTTACATATGTAAAAAACAATGGTATTCGTATTCACAACACACGTAATACCTAAGTAGGTAGTAAGTTTCTCATTGTATACTCCCATTTTCTGTATTATTAACACAATTATAATAAATTCTAAAAATATATTAAAAATTAAAACACACTTACTTTACTATAATGTTTAACTAACAACTGGCAACTGATCGGTAAAATCTCGTTCAAAAATCGTGTTCTGTGTGTTTTGAAAAGAATCGAGATGGCGAGGAGCGTTTTTATATGTTATAAAGAAACTGTTGGTTGAGGAAAAGTTACAAAATAACTGATTATTAGAGAATTAATAAAAATGTGAAATTTATAGTCTTTTAATTGTATTTTTTTGTAAAAATTCCAATCAAATCATATCAAATCAAAATGTCTTTATTAAGCTTACAATACTGTACCAAAAAACTGTGCTACAAAAATGGCGAAATTCAGGTTAACTGGCAGACCAGTTACCTGCTCTTACATTTAACCATATAATAAATACTTAATTCTAAACAACCAAAATTAAATTTATTTTATTTTATTTTGTGTGAGTGAAAAAAAATTTAAATTCTAAAATGAATAATTAAAATTGTCCCTTATACACGTCTTCTCCACATTTCTCCACGGAAACAAGATTGGAGGCTCAAAAAAAATTATAAACAATAACAAAATAATAGTTCTTAACATATTATATGACATAAAAAAGGACGAAAGAATTGAAAGAATTGAAAGAATTGACATGTACATGAATACGAAAATTAGAATATTCACAGCTGCCGCAGCAAAATCCACCGTCTAACCACCCTCTTAAAGGCACGTACCGAGACCCGCTTGATATCATCAGGCAAGGCATTGTAAACCATCGCAACGTTGTACCCGAAAGACCGTCTGAAAAACTCAGTGGAATACCGAGGGACGGTAAGGTGACTGCCAAACCTTAGATTCAAATGGTGGACATCCGTTCGAAAAGTAACTTTTTCGTATAGATATGGAGGAGATTTATTAAGAATGACAGAATGGAAAAGGCATGAAGAATGCAGCAAACGACGATTGCGCATGTTAAGCCAACCCACCTCAAAAAGTCTAAAAGATATTCTGTCGCGCCTGCGCATACCAAAAATAAATCGAAGACAAGATTTCTGAACCCGTTCAACCCTCCCAGCATCAATCGAATTCAAGCAAGGACCGTATACTGCATCGCAGTAATTGAAGACAGACAGAACCAAACTATTACAAAGCATAATTCGCAGATCCCTTGTAAGAAATTGTTTCTGACGATAAAGAACACGCAGCTGTAAAAAAGCTCTGCGGATACATGAAGAAACATGATCAGTAAATCGAAGAGAATGATCAATAACTAAACCAAGATTTTTACTTTGTCACAAATTGGCGGTGGTGCACCATTAACCTTGATAACGACCTCAGACAGAACCCGTTGTCTATCATTTTTTCTACCGAATACCATAACTTTGGACTTGAGAGGATTTAATTGAAGAGAAAATTTCAAGGACAATTCGCTAAGCTTAGACAGATCATTATTCATTTGAAGACAAGCGAAAATAACATCGGATGGGGGAAATGACTTGTACAGTTGGGTATCGTCCACATAAAGATGAACATTGCACGACCGAACCACTGACGGAAAGTTTGCTGTATATAAAGCGAAGAGAAGTGGTCCCAGTACGGAACCCTGAGGAACACCAGAACTTACCAATTGAAATGTAGATATCTCACCACCCATTCTGACCGCTTGATACCTGGCAGAAAGATAACTAGAAAAAAACTTAACTACACTGTCAGACATGCCTTGATTTGATAGAATTGATAGAAGAAGTCGATGATTTATAGTATCAAATGCCTTTGAAAAGTCCAACAAGGTCAAAATCGTTACTTGGCCACGGTCACTCGCGGAGATTATGTCGTCTGTTATTTTTAAAGTGCAGTGGAACAGCTAAAACCTGGACGAAAACCTGACTGGATTTTGGGCAAGATGTTATTTGCGTCAATAAAGTTCCTGACTCTGCAACCCACTACCCTCTCCAGTATTTTAGAAACAGTAGGCAATATACTTATAGATCTTAGGTCTGAAATAAATTGCGGATTTGATTTTTTGGGTAAAGGCGTCACGAGTGCAACCTTAAACAAATCGGGGAAACAACAAGATTGAAGAGCAGAGTTAATTACGTGTGTTAAATGTGGCAACAAAAAGGGCAAACACAGTTTTAAGGAAGATATATTTATTCCATCGAATCCAACAGCCTTAGACTTCATGCATGCCACGATATTTAAAACTTCCAACTCATCTACAGGCTCAAAAACAAGAGAATTATCTATAGATTTATGATTATTAAAAAAAGTAATCAATTCTTCATCCGGTGGCAAATCAGGTATACTAGAAAAAAAGTAATTATTTATTTCTTCCACATGTGATAAGCTGTCCGGCAAACGATCACTTCACCTAGCACCCACACCCATGCCGGAAAGCTCCCTCCAAAGGTCCCGACCATGGCTACCCCTCAACCTATCTGAGTAATAAGCTCTTTTCTCACGCCTGCAGGCCTCAGTCGTTGCATTTCTTAGGGTCTTGTAGTAGGTCCAATGATTTGCCTGTTTAGTAGTTTTAAAAAGATGTAATGCAGAATCACGCAAGGAGATCATGAACCTTACATTGTCCGTCAACCAAGGTGCTGGCTTTTTTGTTATACGAAGCGTTCTAAACGGAGCATGAATGTTTAGAGGAGTAACTATTGTAACGAGCGAGACTCCCTAAGTACGCCCCTGTTGCCCTGACAGCACTCCAGGTAAACAACTAATTCTCGAAACGGAATAATCGAGAGACTTCCTTCGATCATACGCGCGCCGACTAGACTTTCTAGAATTATTACCGAAGGATGTTCTGGAAGCGGTAAACAGGTATATTAAGCGGAGAGCCGCGAACCACAGGGAAGTTTAAAAGTTTACAGCGACAGTCTAAATATTTGAGCGATCTACGAGCTGCGAAGTGCAAATAAGTGAATATAAATCGGAGTTAATTGTTGTACATAAATTAGTGTGTAGTGTGTTATAGTTAGTTTAGTTATTTAGTTATAATTCGTTTAGTTTGTAGTGTGTGTAAATAAATTAGACATTTTCGTTCAGCAGTGATTTTATTTGAACCCTTTGAACGTAACAATTGGTGTCAGAAGTGGGATAAATTGAACTGCTGTGTTAATTTAAATTATTGTGGACTTCATTGTTGAATATTTTGAATGTCAGTAACGAGATCACAGGCGAAGAAAATGGATCAGGCGACAATGGAATTTTTCAAGCAAGCCCTTGAAAAAATGAGCTTGAAAATGGATGAGAATACCCAGAAAATGGAAAATAAAATGGAAGAAAACACCCAGAAAATGGAGAATAAAATGGAAGAAAACACCCAGCAAATGGAGAATAAAATGGAAGAAAAAACTAGAAAGATAATGGAAGAAAACACTAAGAAAATTGAAGATAATTTGGGAGATAAATTGACATTGATTGAAAATGAGTTAAAGAATAATTACTCCAAACTGGAAAATGAAATTGGAAGCGTAAAAGACGAGATGGGCAACGTGAACGATAAAATTGGAAAATTTGAAGACAGGGTTGGAAACATTGAAGGCAGATTGGTTAATATGGAGGAAGAAATGCAATTAAAATTGGAAGAACAGGTGAAAACCATGGAAGAGCGATTGAGTAAGAACTTCAGCAAATATTGTTCTGTTAAGCTGGGAGAACGGGGTAAGCCAGGGCGAACAAAGATCAAACCTCCAACTTTTGATGGCAAAACACCCTGGAGCACTTATCAGAAACAATTTGAAGCAGCAGCCAACGCCAACTGCTGGGACGATGAAGAGAAAGCAACTGCCTTAATTGTTGCATTAAGCGGGGATGCACTGAGTATCCTTCAGACCATTCCTGTAAGTCAACAAGGTGATTATAAGACTCTGACAAGTAGACTGCAAATGAGATATGGTGATGCACATCTCCAACAAGTGTATCACGCACAAATGAAGAGTCGCCATCAGAAGAGCGCAGAAACCTTGCAGGAATTCGAAGCAGACATAGCAAGGTTGGTAAGGCTGGCCTATCCTTCAGCACCGGACAGCTTCCTGGAACAACTTGCTGTCCAGACCTTCGTCGATGGGTTGAGAGACACGGAGACTCAGCAGACGTTGCGGTTGGCCCGGCCCAAAACTCTAGATGACGCCCTGGCCCATGCCCCAGAATTTGAAGCTGCTAAACAAGCTTCGCATAGAGAACAGAGCAAAGTGAGACAGCTTGATGATTCGCCAGTCTGCGACGAGAGAATTGAAGAAGTAGTTCGCCGAGTTCTCCAGGAGAAACGTGATGGTGGACCAATATGCTGGAACTGCGGCGAAAGAGGACACATTCGGCGTAACTGCAAGAAGCCGGTTAAACCACAACGCCAAGAACAGGAAAACTAAAGCGGGTTGGCAAGAAGGGGCATAAACCGACCCGCCACGACAATGCCCCTGAGGTTATAATTCAGGCCATCTCTTCAAGTATTTATGTCGACGGTAAAATTAATGGGAGGTCCGTAAAAATGTTAGTCGACACTGGCGCAACCCGAACTATAGTTAAGCCGAGTGTAGTTAAAGGAAATGGAAAAACCTTACCAGCGACGGTTCGTTTACGGACTGCAACTGGAGAAGACGTGCCAATACATGGAAAGAAGAAGATCGTCATCAACATTGGAGACAGGTCTCTCGAACATGAGGTGCTGGTGGCAGATATCATGGAGGAAGTCATCTTGGGAATGGATGTCATTAAGGGTTATGGCTTCCAGATGGATATGAGAAACGATGTTCTGAGGATCGGAAGTCTGGAAATTCCATTCCTGGGATGTGAAGATATCACGACTCGAGTCTTACTCAGCGATGATGTTCACCTACGTGGACAGGCGGAAACCATAGTGAAGGGGTATTTAGATAGAGACCTTCGAGATGGCTGTATAAGACTCATCGAACCAGCCAGTGAGAGTAACCTCGGGAAAGGACTGCTAGTCGGAAAAACCTTGGTGAGAGGCGGAAACGAAGTTCCTGTGAGAATGTTGAACACCAACATGTACCCTGTGATCTTAAAGAAAGGTACGATCCTGGGAGAAAGCTGTTCCGTGCTTTGTGTGACAGGAAGAGTTCAGGATATGAAGAACCCGCTACCAAGAAGCGAGAAGAGTTCGAAAAAATTATTTGAGACATTGGCTTCTTCCTGCACAGAACTTGCACCAGAACATATTAGCAAGGTGAAGAAACTGATTCATGAATACAGTGACGTTTTTGCTATGGACAACACTCAGATGGGTAGGACGAATGTTGTGAAGCATTCTATCAATACCGGAAGTTCAGATCCCATTCGCCAACAACCGCGAAGGCTTCCCATAGCAAAGAGAGAAGAAGCAGAAAATATAATCAAGGACATGCACGAACAAGGAATAATAGAGCAATCTGATAGTCCTTGGTCATCACCTGTGGTTTTGGTGAAGAAGAAAGATGGCAGCACCAGATTTTGTGTCGACTATCGTCGTCTGAACGAAGTCACCAAGAAGGATTGCTACCCCATTCCAAGGATTGACGACACTTTGGACACGCTTTCTGGCTCGAAATGGTTCTCCACGCTGGATTTGAAGAGTGGATATTGGCAGGTGGAATTGGATCCCAAAGACAAAGAGAAAACAGCTTTTACTATTGGGACAGGATTGTGGCAGTTCACAGTAATGCCATTTGGTCTCTGTAACGCACCTGCAACTTTCGAGCGATTAATGGAAACCATTCTTCGAGGATTGTCATGGAAGACGTGCCTAGTTTATTTGGACGATGTCATAGTATTTGGCCGGACATTCGACGAACACCTGGAGAATTTAAGAGACGTCCTTGAGAGGCTACGCACTGCAAATTTAAGACTCAGTCCAAAGAAATGCCACCTCTTCAGGAAAGAAGTGAAATATCTAGGACATGTAGTATCTGCAGATGGCATCAGTGCTGACACAGACAAAGTCAAGGTTGTACGAGAATGGCCAGTACCACGGGACAAGCACCAAGTAAGGAGTTTTCTTGGCTTGTGCACGTACTACAGAAAGTTCGTCTTTGGATTTGCTGACATCGCGAAGCCTCTAATAAGACTGACGGAAGATGGAAGGGACTTCAAATGGGATACCGAATGCGAGGATGCTTTCAATCGACTGAAGCAAGCACTAACAACAGCTCCTATATTAAGTTATCCTCAGACCAGTGGAAGGTTTATATTGGATACGGACGCAAGCAACACGGCCATAGGAGGCATATTATCCCAAATTCAGAATGGCCAAGAGAAAGTTATAGGATATTTCAGCAAGGTCCTGTCGAAGCCTGAGCGTAACTATTGTGTTACGAGGAGAGAACTTCTCGCCGCAGTCAAGTCCATGGAACATTTCTATAAATACTTGTATGGTCGCGAATTCCTTCTAAGAACAGATCATGCTGCTCTGAAGTGGCTTCTACAATTCAAGAACCCAGAAGGTCAGGTTGCGAGATGGATAGAAAGGCTGCAGGAATATCATTTTTCTGTGGAACACCGGGCCGGAAAGTCACATGGCAACGCTGACGCATTATCTAGGAGACCTTGTCCTTCCGACTGCAAACACTGCAGCAAAGCTGAAGAGAAGGAATTCTGTTTAAGAACAACCGTCGTGGATCTAGATTGGCTGCCAGAATCCCTGAAGCGAGACCAAGAAGGTGACACCGAACTAAAGATGTTGCTTGACTGGAAAGCAGAAGGACAGAGGCCAAGATGGGAAGAAATAAGTCACCTGAGTCCTAGGGTCAAGTCCTACTGGGCGCAGTGGGACTCCATCATTTTAGAGGATGGATTGTTGAAGAGGTCCGTCGAGAATGACGAGGGTACTGCAGCTAGGACTCAGCTGATAATTCCTCGGAGTCGGACGACAGAAGTATTAGAGAAACTTCATAATGGAACCTCCGGTGGACACTTCGGCATCAAGAAAACGTTGGAAAAGGTCAGAGAACGTTTTTACTGGGTCAACTGCAAAGAAGACGTCAAGGACTGGTGTCGAAAATGTAGACTTTGTGCTTCAACGAATGGCCCAAGAGGAAAACGACGAGCGCCAATGAATCAGTATAACGTAGGCAGTCCTATGGAAAGAGTTGCTATAGACATCGCAGACCCATTCCCAGAGACCGACGATGGGAACAAGTACATATTGGTGGCGTCGGATTACTTTACCAAATGGGTTGAAGCACATGCCATCCCAAACCAAGAGGCCTCGACAGTGGCAGACGTGCTGATAAAAGAGATGTTTAGTCGGTTTGGAGTGCCATTGGAGCTACATTCCGATCAGGGACGAAATTTCGAGTCTGGCCTATTCCAGAGCATTTGTGAAATACTCGGAGTCAAGAAGACCAGGACAACGCCTCTTCACCCACAGTCAGGTGGCCTAGTCGAAAGAATGAATAAAACTGTGGGAAAATATTTGACTAAAGTGGTCTCTGACCATCAAAGAGACTGGGACCGGTACCTTCATCTGTTCACCATGGCCTTCAGATCAGCCGTGCAAGAGTCTACTAGAGAGACACCAGCTTGCGTCATGTTCGGCCGGGAAATAAGATTACCCTGTGACCTAGAGTTTGGAAGTAAGCCCGGAACAGAGATAGCTGGTGAGGACTACGTGAGCACATTGAGGGGCAGGCTACACTACATTCATGAGAAGGTCCGACAAAACATACAAATTGCTAGTGACCGAATGAAGACCCGCTATGACAGCAAAGCTACAGAAGGTGGTTTCAACGCTGGAGATTTGGTCTGGCTGTACAACCCCCAGAAGAAGAGAGGATTATCACCTAAGCTACAGAGGAATTGGGAGGGTCCATACAGAGTGGTAAAGAGGATCAATGATGTAGTGTACCGTATACAAAAACTACCAAGGGGCAAGAGGCGCGTGGTCCATGTAAATCGGTTGGCGAAATACGAGGCGGACTACGACGAACAAGACGAGACTCATCTGAGAAGGACGACCAGCCCAGAGCATGTCGAGATGAGTTTCGACCAGTTCATGGAGAACTATGGTGGAACTGGGAAGGCACGATTCGGAGTTACCACCGAGCAGCAGCAGGACCTCTTCTCTGTGCCTGGAGATTATTCCCTAGCCCATTGTGTCGCCGAAGATCTGCGTATGTCCAGGGGAATAGCATTAGTCTTCAGGAAGAAGTTTGGCCGTGTATCTGAGCTCTCCAGACAACAGCCCCATCCCGGAAAAATTCTAAGTCTCACTGACGGTCATCGTCACCTCTTCTACATGGTGACTAAGAGGTTTTCCGATCACAAGCCCAGCTATAGAAGTATGTGGAATACCCTGCTGAACCTAAGAGACGAACTCACCAGGTTGGAAGTGAAGAAGCTGGCTGTGCCTAAGTTGGGTTGTGGTCTAGACCAACTCAACTGGAGAGTCGTCCGGAACATGCTCGAGGTGCTTTTCCATAAGACAGGAATAGAGATACTCGTGTGCATTTTCAACCCGAGCGGAAACACAATGAAGGAGAAGACTGTGGATTGCTATTTCGAAAAGCAAGGGAGCTGCAGAAAGGGAGATGCCTGTAGGTTCAGACATACCAACCAAGGTGTTCGGGGACCGAACGTCTTAAGGAGGTGGCAGTGTAACGAGCGAGACTCCCTAAGTACGCCCCTGTTGCCCTGACAGCACTCCAGGTAAACAACTAATTCTCGAAACGGAATAATCGAGAGACTTCCTTCGATCATACGCGCGCCGACTAGACTTTCTAGTATTATTACCGAAGGATGTTCTGGAAGCGGTGAACAGGTATATTAAGCGGAGAGCCGCGAACCACGGGGAAGTTTAAAAGTTTACAGCGACAGTCTAAATATTTGAGCGATCTACGAGCTGCGAAGTGCAAATAAGTGAATATAAATCGGAGTTAATTGTTGTACATAAATTAGTGTGTAGTGTGTTATAGTTAGTTTAGTTATTTAGTTATAATTCGTTTAGTTTGTAGTGTGTGTAAATAAATTAGACATTTTCGTTCAGCAGTGATTTTATTTGAACCCTTTGAACGTAACACTATATTATTATTGAAAAATGCAACCTTTTCATTAACGTCTGTAATTTCATAGATTATGCGCCAAGGCAAGGACATCAAATCAGCTGAAAACCTGTCATAATTAAAGTGTGAAAAGTCTCTATAGGTCTTATATTTAGGACGAGCAATTGAAAGGGGCAAGTTAACCGAGCAATAAACTAGATCGTGATCTGGAGTACCGTGCATGCCAGTGACACCAGTCTCAACAACAATATTACGACAATTAACAATAATCAAATCTAGCAGCGTAGCCGAAAACTGTGTAATCCTGGTAGGCTCGGAAACCAACTGATGCAAACCAAAGCCTTCCAACAAAGCAAGGAACCGCTGGCACTCGGCGTCACGACCCAGAAGGTCAATGTTGAAGTCCCCAAGACAAAACAAATAATCACTCTTCATAAAACAAGTGGACATTGTCTCTTCAAAGGTGTTCAGAAAAACATCAATGTTTAATGCAGGTGGTCTGTAAACCGTTCCAATGGTGACCACCATCCCTCGATAAGTCAATCTCACCCAAAGCTGCTCAACCCCATCATCAGTCTCCAATCGAGCACACGATAGAGTCTATTTGATGTAAATAGCCACTCCACCCCCTCTACCCCTCCGATCACGACGCAGAGGAGGTTGTACCCACAAATACGAACGGAGTCCGAAGAAATATCATCCGTAAGCCAGGTCTCGGTCACAGCAACAAGATCATAATCCTTACCTTCAATAGCATCAACAAGACGACTAAAATTACAAATAAGGGACCTTATATTCAAATGTGCAAACTTAAAATTAGTCATATCCACTTTGTAAAACAACAACAAAATTAAAATTAAAAAAAAAATAATAATAATAAAAAGCAGTCGCGATTAACTAGAAAATTTCAGAAATCATATAGCAAGCAGTTATAATAAAATATGATTAATTTAAGAGAAAAAAAAATATTTCAACAACAACATAAATCAACTAAATTTCAAAATACACGTCAAGAAGCAAGCATAAAAAAAATGCAATGACAGATGATATGTTCATTTTCAAAGAAAATATAAGTGAACGTTAAGAGCCACAAATAAAAAAAAAATGGAGAAGAACGCGACAATACAAAAAAAAAATAAACTAGTTACGTTAAAAAAAGAAAAAAAAAATTAATTGTTCTAAGCCTAAAGCAAACTATCGCAATTCAAGCAAAACCAAGAATACTTAAGTGTGCTATTGCATAAAAATTGTAAAATATCTATAAACTTTTGTTCAGTTTCGTAGTATCACTAGCAATCCTTATGTTGTTTCCTTCTTTATACAAAATTTTGCCATCGGACGACCAAACATTGTTATATGAATATTTTGAAGCTAGAGTTTGAAGTAATTGGGCCCGTTGTTTTGTCAAATCTTCTCGTATTGTAATGCCGGAGTTTTTTTAAAGTTTATTGTTAGAAAACACCAAGTGCCGCTTTCTATAGCTAGTAAACTTCGTTTTGTTTTTAATAACTTTGTGGTTTGAGGTGTTTGTTTATCAATAATTTCCTGTTTTTTTTTCAATATTTTGGGATTTTAGTTGGCGAGAAAGGTTTTTGAGTATTATAAAGAAACACTTTGTTAAATAACCGTTACAAAATAATTGTTTGAACAATATCTAACAATGTTGAGACTGTCAGAATCAATTATCAATAAAACGTGTTAAAATTGTTAAAGTTTAACTAATATTAATGTAAAAAGACAACCACGCCTTCTAACCCCAACAGAGGAACCGACTTTCGAATCTAGGTTGCCAGATATATTTTCGAAAATTCCTAAGTTTATATATTTTGGAAATGTTCTCTCTACTTTACTATTCAATTGTTCGTCAATGACTCTTAAAGATAATATGAAAATATTCTTAAAAAATAAATACTTAAATTAATTAATTAATTAGGTTCTTTATATTTAAACAGTTTTCACTTCTAATGATATCAATTTTGTATATATTATTTATACTTAAAGACATTTTTGAGTAATGGCAACATTGTGTATATAGTTTGCCATTTCAAAGTCGGTTCGCACCCCTTTTATATTAATGTAATAATAATAATAATAATAATTTATTGCACAGGCTATGTCATAAAAGTACATTTAAGGTTGTCAATAAAATAGTTAATGTTTAAACTTACGATAAAAATTACATTTAAAAATTAATTAATTATAAAAATTACATGATACATATAAATATATAAATAAAAATAAAAACGTATACAAAAGAAAGACACAAAGAAAAAATACAAAAGTAGAGGAACCGAAAATAATACAGGTGGATAAGTAAATTGCAATATTAAAGAGGTGAACACTAATATTTATCCTAAAAAGTACTCATCTACACTATAATACGCAGAATTTATTAAATGCTCTTTTATCTCAGTTCTCAGTGTTGTAACAGATACATAATTTTGTGTATCTAGATACAGACTCAGATACTTACTCAAAAATGTATCTAGATTCAGATACAGATACTTTCAAAATGGAAGTATCTAGATACAGATACAGATACTTCAATATTTTAATCTTAACTTTAACTTTGCTTTTTATATAAATATTTTTTTATAAGCTTGAACTTATGAAATTTATATTTTTAAGGCTTATAAATGAAAACATTGAGTAAAAGTAGGATGCTTTTAATAAGGGTTCCGAACGACGCAAAACCCTTAAATAAAGAATAAAAAATTTTGAGGAATAAATAAAAGTTAGAGATTTTTAATTCAAAATTAAATAACATTTTGTCTTGTTTTTTGAAATTTAAAAAAATTGATTTAACACTTACATATATAAATCATAAACAATAAAATACTCACTTTTAAATGTTTTAAAAAATTTCCTGTTGAAGAAACACTTCCAGATATTTTTTGTTTATTTACACCAATTGACACTCTGCAATTGACTTTTTTATAATATCATTTTTTTCAATAATTTTGAAATTTTCAATAAACAAATCTGCCATGTTTACCGGTTAGGATAGTTGACAAGAAATGAAGAAAATTTAAATAAAATGTTATTTCTTATGCCTTCTCTTTTTTCACCCCCTCTATCAGTGATAAACAAGGTGAATTTCTAAGAATTAATCTCATTAGGATAGTGCAAATTGGAATAACCCAGATCAACCCCATATTTCATAAACAAGAGAGCATCCGGCTTAAGGGATAAATTCTTTTGAAAAGATATTTTGGGGTTTTCTGTTTTTACGACGTGTACACATTATTGTAAACAAAATTTGCAATTTTCAGAATTTGTTTTTAGAAAATGTATCTAGATACAGATACAAGTACAATGGTCTTAAAAGTATCTAGATACAGATACAGATACAAACATTTCAAAAGTATCTAGATACAGATACAAGATACAGCAAATGTATCTAGATACCAGTATCTAGATACATGTATCTAGATACGTTACAACACTGTCAGTTCTATATTTTCTAGTTGGCAATTCCTTTAAGTGGGTTGGTAGTTTATTATAAATTTTTAATGCAATATGGCTGATCGGTTGCTGTGTTTTTGTTAGGACGATGGTACGGGATGCAAAGAGAATTTTTATTTCTTGTATTGTAATGATGGTAATCTCCATTTTTTGAAAAATCACTTTCCCTTACATATAACACACATTGGTATATGAAAATAGATGCTAGCGTTAAGATATTCATTTTTTTAAACAATGGTCGGCAGTGTTCGATAGGACCTGCTGAACATAATGACCTGACTACTTTTTTCTGAATTTTAAAAATACGTTCAAATGCAGAAGAGCCTCCCCATATGAGTAAACCATAACTAATCAAACTATAAAAATTACTGTAGTAAAAGGATACTGCCGTATCAACTGTTGTTAACTGTATCAGCTTTTTAATTTGAAAAACGACTTTATTTAGTTTCTTTGCTAGGTAGTCAATATGTGCATGCCAATTTAAATTCTGATCGATATACATTCCTAAAAGTTTTACTTTTGTTGTTTCGTTAGTATTTGGCCTAAAAATAATACTTTCTGTTTTGTCCTCATTTAGTTTAAGAGTGTTTGATTGAAACCACCTATTTGCATCATCCAATACAGTTTCGCCACTGTCTTTTAAAGAGACCAAACTATGACCAAAATTAATTAGAGTAGTGTCATCTGCAAATAATGTTACAATCTCAGCACGAATATTTGCTGGGAGATCATTAATATAGATTAGGAAAAATATCGGTCCTAAGATGGACCCTTGAGGAACCCCAGTAATAATTGAAATTATACTAGAAATATCGCCTGATGGAAGAACAACTAATTGTTTTCTGTTAGTCAAGTAGGACCTAAAAAAATCTAAAGTACCTCCTCGAATGCCGTAGAACTCTAACTTTTTCAGAAGGGTCGTATGACTCACGCAGTCGAAAGCTTTCAAAAGGTCTAGAAGTGTAGCCGATGGAATTGCTTGATTGTCTATGGCTTCAATAATTTTTTCTAGAACTGATATTATTGCCTTAGTTGTGTTTTTGCCCTTCAAATATGCATACTGATTATTGCAGAAGAATTTTTTCTTGTCAAAATATGTAATTATTTGTTCTTTAATTACCAACTCTAATATTTTTGAAAACATAGGTAGAACAGAGATGGGACGAAAATGATTTGCAGTTACTTTTTTTTAGGTAGAGGAACAACTTTTCCGAATTTAAGTTTTTCTGGAAAAACATTTTGTTCAATAAAAACATTAAATATATGAGCGAGTATTACGTTGATTGCATCAGCTACATATTTAATAATTTTGGAATTTAAGCCAAACACATCCCTACTATTAGAATTTTTTAATTGTTGAATCACCATGTATATTTCAAATGCGTCTGTAGGTTGTAAATAAAACGAATTACGTGGAGAGGTAGGTATACCCATTTTTCAAGAGATCAATAACATTGATATCAGAATTTTGAATAGAACAGGTGATGGTTTTTATATTATTAACAAAAAAGTTGTTAAAGATATCGGCTGGAATATTTTTCATTTCTATTAAGTTCAGCATTGATGAGTTGCCAAGTCGCTTTAGATTTATTAGTAGCTGTATCAATAAATTCTTTATTAGCCAATCGCTTTGCATTATTAATTGCCCTTCTATAATTTTTTTTAAATATCAGTAGTAAACTATGGGATTCATCAGATCCTGTACATTTGTACATTGTAGAAACTGCTTTAATGTTACTTCTTAGAAATCGTAATTCATTATTAAACCATTTAATTTCGGTAATGTTCCTTTGTTTTAATTTTTTTCAGGAAAGCATTTATTGTATAAACCGATAAAGACATTAAAAAAAGCTTCAAACAACTTATCGGCGTTTTTTATTAATCAAATTTCTGACCAGTCATATGAAAGCAAATTTTCACGAAAAAGCGAAAGATTGTGATCATTAATAACTCTTATTTTTCTTGAGAACACTCTTGGATTTTTATTAGAAATCTTAGTCATAGCTAATATTCCAAAATGATCAGACAAAAAATAATCCACCACCTCTACTTTAATACATTCCTCATCCAATTCCGTAATTAAATTATCAATACACGTTGCAGATTTTTTGGTGACTCTAGTAGGTTGAAATACAGTCAATCTTTTATTATATGATTCAAGTAAGTCGGTAAATTCTAAAACATGTTTATCATTAGTTTCTAAGATATCAATATTAAAATCACCTACAATAATTATTTTTGATTTACAGTTATGCAATCTTTCAAAAAGTACTGCTAATTTACTAAAAAACAAACTAATGTTCTCCTTAATCGGAGATCTATATACCTAATGTAATAATAATAATGTTTTCTATCATTAGTTTTATAGCAATGCATTCAAATATTTTTTCTTCGTTTAGATCATCGAAAATATTAAAGCTACTACATTTTATATTTTTTGATGCATATGCTATTAGACCACCGCCGCCATTTTTTTGTCTACAATATGAAGTTATAATCTTGTAGTCATTGATATTATATAGGGTTACATCATCTATGGTCAACCACGACTCACAAAAACACAGAACATCAAATTGCTTTTCCTTTGCTATAATTTTAATTTCCCCTATTTTATTGGTTAAAGATTGCAAATTATTAAAGAATATTGTAATATTAGATTCTTCTTGAATAGTTTGAGAAATTTGAGCGGTTTCCTTTACCTTGGTATTTTCTATATTCGTTCCGAAATCTTGTGGGCTGCCACTGATGTTGATTCCTGGATTTCGGAAAAAACTTATATTCTGAAATCTCAATACCTTGAGGCCAAATTTTTTCATCCATCACTTTCGTTTTCATATCCGGGTGGACAGCAATTTTAAATGATTTGAAGGTCTTGTATTTATTCGTAATGTCCATACATGTGAATGTATCCTCAGGAAATTTAGTTTTTAGTAATTTGTTTAGATCATCTTCTGTAAAAGACGTTATAAACTTCGAAACAAAAATCCATTCCTTATTCGTCGCAACTATATTTTGACTGCTGGTGTCACATCCAACTATTTTTGTTTTGGAATATCTTTCCGGACATGGTTTATCTAAATTTATAATATCGTTCATTTTTTGAATTTGTTCATTTCTCAGGACAGCTGCTGCAACATCCTTCTCACTTATTATGGCTGCATTTTTTTGTATTTGTTTTTTGGATTTCTCTAGACTAATTCTACTGTCCGGTTGGTAAACACTGGTTTTGTTAGAAAGTGTTGCAACATCGCATTTAAGATCATCATTGTTAGTGGGTATAATCTGGTGTTTTATAATATCAAAAGATATTTCTAAGCTCCTCACTGATTTCTGTAACTCACCACATTGTAGTATATTTGCGGGCACCATATAGAATATAATGATACGATTTGTTTATTATTAACTAAACTTTAATGATCAAAGCAACCACATTCTTCATTATACATATTGAAGGTTATCTCTTTTATTATGTTGTGTCTCCACATATATGGTTATTAAGCCAACTCAATATCTTACATCCCTCCCTAATGTGACTACAAATAAAAGAAATGCCTATCAAATCATTATAACAAAAAAAAAAGAAAACAAAGTTTACAAATTTAAACGCTCTGGAGGTTTTACATTTCTCCTTAGCCTGTCTTTAATACCCGAACCACCACTTATACTACCACTACCGGATGATTCGCACTGATCAACAGTGTTACTACTCGAAACACCCACGCCCGACGAACACTTTACATTTTTCGGCGTTTCACTCATGGTTTTACTGGGTTCCGACTTTACATTAGTATTAGTACATACATTAGGTAATGTAATGGCAGAGGCATTTGGTATCCAGTCTTTTAAACCCGTGTCATTGCCAGTTAAAAGATCGGGATCCATATCTTTATAAAAACATCCAATTTTTAATATCTGGTCCAAATGTCTTTTCAATTCCATATCAATATTATCTAATGATTTACAGAGGAAGGTTTGATGTCCAATTCTTTTGACAACAATACATTTAGTCCATTTTACCTGACCTCCCCTATAATCCCTAGCATAAACTTCTTCCCCTTCAAGAATTTCAACAACCCTATTACCCTTATGAAACTTTAATTGCTGTTCCCTAGACTTTATTACGTTAGTAGAAGTCAAAAAATCAAATCTGGTTTTAATTTTTCGCCCACACATTAACTTAGCCGTACTCTGGCCTGTAACTGAATGAGGCGTTGTTCTATAAGAAAATAAATACTTATTAATTAAATTTGGAATATCTTCCTTACTATGATTAGGAAGCATTTTATTTAAAGCAATTTTTAAAGATTTAACTGAATTTTCTGCCGCACCGTTCGTAGACGGGTGATACGGAGCTGAAGTTTTATGCAAAATTCCATTGTTCTTACAAAAGTCTTGAAATTCTTGAGCTATAAATTGTGGCCCATTATCCGAAATAATTTCGTTTGGCAAACCGAATCTAGAAAAACAATCTCTTAATTTATTTATAGTATTCTTAGCATCTGTTTTAGCCATTTCATATACTTCAGGCCATTTTGAATATGCATCTGTTATTATTAAGAAAATTTTACCGTGATATGGTCCTAAAAAATCAATGTGAATTCTGTCGAAAACATGAGAACTTTCAGGAAACTTCTTTAATACTGCCTTAGCAGGTGAAATCGAATTTGTAAGACATACGTTACATGACTTAACATATGACTCAATGTCAAAATCTAAATTTGGCCACCAGAAATACTGTCTAGCAACAGCTTTCATTCTTACTATACCACTGTGTGTACCGTGTAGCTCCTTTAAAAGACTAGTGCGAAATTTGGGTGGAATTACTACCCTATACCCCCACATAATGAGATCATGATCAATTGAAAGCTCCTTCGCTCTATTTGCAAAAGGTTTAATCTCATCGGATACACTTTCAACCCCCATAAAGGTGGCTGACCCAAAGTGGAGAACTTTATCGAAATTTATATCAAAATTATGTGCTTTTTAGGTGCTATTTAGGTGCGCAAAACAAAAATTAGGTGCACTAACCGTTTTTGAAATATTTACGAAAAACCATGGGACCGCCAGCCTTTAACAACCTAGCTGACCCATAATAAAAAAAAAACAAAAAACTAGGATTAAATAATCTTTAAATTAAGTGCTAATTAAGTGCTTTTTAAAACACGAAACATAAAATAAAAAAGTTTAAAATCAAACGTATTAAAATTGAATATATTGATTGTGTATGGCAAAATGTCACATTTCTTTTTACACTTTAAACCAAAATGGACATCGGCAGTTTAAGAACAGTTAGAAATCGGTAAAAAAATTTTGTCCCGTAATTTTTTTAATGGATAATTTGGAAGGTCACCACTAAAAATTTTTTTTTAACTCGGACCGCTGAGCTGAGACTTACAACCGGTCAGTTATAAAAAAATGTTAACTATGTTAAGTACAACTACTAGTTGAAATAACAATTAAAGATAATTGTTGAAAATAATGATAGTTTTCCATCTCTACTCTAAAATAAGCAAGGCTAAATAGGTTAGTTCAACATTCGTTGATTCCTTTGTTTTACTACTTTAATTTTTCTCTTAGATAGAACATTTCTAGCAAAAATCTAAATAAAATAAATAATTACCTATTGAGACGTTTTTTACTTGTTCGAATTTTTTAATTAAAATGTCTTGAAGTAGAAAAGTAATGGTATAAATAATTTTTGAGTAATTCAGATAGGTGCGCTTCATTTTGAGTGGAGATAAAAAACGGCAGAGAAGTTTTGAGTCGAGATAAAAGTCAATTAATTACCGGAGCTACGCGCAAAAAAAACTAAGGAAATTTTATGGGATTATTTCGTAGGTATTTGTACCAGTTTTTAAGTGCTTAGAAAGTGCAGAATGACACACTTTGTTAAAGACTTAAGAATTTCTAGTTGACTTGGCTCATCAGCGGTTTGTTCTGCTATTGAGTCTGTTGCCCTTACTGAACACTTAAATATTTGACAAAAAGTTTTTTATAATAATTATTATATTTGGAAGTGACCGGTAAGAAGTATCAGCTCAGTGATCCCAGGTCAAAAAATTAAAAAATTTATTTCATTTCGGACGAGAGAATTATTAAGTAATAGAATTACAAAAAAATTTTAATGATCTATGTGCTTAAAAAGTGCAGATTGATACTTTTAGTTGAGACACAAGAAAACTTTGGCCAAATATTTTCAGTTGAAACTGCTCATTAGCAGTTTATTTTGCTCGTGAAACTATTGCACTTAATGAGCACTTAAATCTCTGACAAAGTGAATTTTATATTAATCATTATTTCCGGAAATGACCGGTTGCAAGTCTCAGCTCAGCGGTCCGAGTTAAAAAAAAAAAAAAATTTTTAGTGGTGACCTTCCGAATTATCCATTAAAAAAATTACGGGACAAAAAATTTTTACCGATTTCTAACTGTTCTTAAACTGCCGATGTCCATTTTGGTTCAAAGTGCAAGAAGAAATGTGACATTTTGCCATACACAATCAATATATTCAATTTTAATACGTTTAATACGTTTAATTTTTAAATTTTTTATTTTATGTTTCGTGTTTTAAAAAGCACTTAATTAGCACTTAATTTAAAGATTATTCAATCCTAGTTTTTTGTTTTTTTTTTATTATGGGTCAGCTAGGTTGTTAAAGGCTGGCGGTCCCATGGTTTTTCGTAAATATTTCAAAAACGGTTAGTGCACCTAATTTTTGTTTTGCGCACCTAAATGGCACCTAAAAAGCACCTAATTTTGACATAAATTTCGACAAATTTTTCCACTTTGGGTCAGCCACCTTTAGGGGGGTACACTTTCAGGCCATGCATCTCTAACATATCTAAAAACTGTACTTAATAACGGATCTGAACGGATCTCTTGTTGTATACCGGCCGCGGTGGCTGGTAAATTCTCTTTCACTAGATAATGAAAATAGTCAAGATCCTCATCAACTTCCACGGATGTCGAAGGTAACGGTAACCTCGACAATCCATCCGCCAAACCATTTTTAGCACCTTTAATATATTTAAATGAATAATTAAAACCACTTAGAAACAATGCCCAACGCTGAAGTCTAGCAGAAGCCATTTGTGGAATACCTTTTGTTTCTCCAAAAAGTGCAATTAAAGGCTTATGATCTAAACAGAGGATAAAATGATTACCTAATAAATATTGAGAAAATTTTTGTACTCCCCAATAAATAGCCAACGCTAGTTATATGTTAAGAAACTGTTAATGTGTGATAAATAATGTAAACTCAGCGAATCCGCATTCTTTGTTACTTTTCTGTATTTTATAATAATTTTTTCATTCTCTGCTTGCATTTCTAATCGTTCACTTCGTTCAATTGTAAAAATAAAGTTTTTAAAAAATTAGTTTACGGATTAATTTTCTTAACTGGCGCAGTCAGTAGGATTGACGACGTATTGAAAAGCCGCGGTATCGATAACCGATTTTCAAGTTACGGCGAGTTTTAACTCTTCACGTTAATCCGAACCATTTCTGGAACGAGTGCTTGGAAGCTGCAGGGAATCACAAGGGTGGTAAGTACCGAGTTCCTTTTCACCCCTTCTCCGCTTGAGAAATTTAGAATAGGTAATTAGCAATTAAGCAACTGATTTTTAATTTAAAAGAATTTAAAGTTTATTTAATAAATAAATACATATAAAACTTTAATAAAAAATTATCCTATGAACGATACTGATATCGAAACACTAGTTTCTAATTTTGATAAATCATTAAAAGTTAGAGAAACCTTGCCTAACGAAATTAACGTAAGCATGTTGAAATTATATGTGGATATTATTCCATGTTACGATGGAAATCCATTAATGCTAACTAAATTCGTGTCTCAGTGCGATTTTTTAGTTAATACGTATAAGCAATCGAATGATATCATTTTGCAACAATATTTAATTAAAGTTATTCAATCAAAATTAATCGACAGAGCTCATTTGTTAGTTGGTTCTCGAACGGAACTTAATTCCTGGGACCAAATCAAAAGTGCATTAAATGTTTGCTTTGGAGATAAACGAAGTTTAGAATGTTTAGAACAAGATTTGCTAATGGCACGGCCATATAAAAATGAACAACCATTACAATTTGCAAAACGCTTGCAAGTTCTAAGGAGCCATTTATTCGAAAAAATTAATAGTTTTAAAAATACCGAAATGAATGAAGCCGGTAAAGAAATTCATAGACGACAATACGAACAAATGACTCTGAGAACGTTACTAAGAAGTTTAACTGGTCAGCTACAAACTATAATAAGACTTAAGAACCCTAACAATCTTGAAATTGCGATAAATTACTTAATTGAAGAAGACAACTTCTTTTACTCTCAAAATAATTTAAGGACCCAACCAAGTTTACCCCATAAAATCAATCTAAATACTTCAAATACACAAAATCAATTACCATCTCACAGACCTTTGCAGAGATTTAACACACCCCATCAATACGCAAACGAAACTTTCCAACAACCCTCTACTTCGAACCCTCAACCCGTTAACAATTTCCAACAGAATTTTACACCTAACTATCAGGCATACCCTAATTCGCAGAATCGATATAATAACAACCAAAATAACTTTCCTTGTCAACCAATTCCAATACAATCCATACCGGTTAAACGTAACTACCCCACCAATAGACAGGTTTTCGGTCCCCCGAAAAACGTTTTCGCCCCTACGGGCAAACCATCCGATTTTGACCCTCAACCAATGTCAACTACGTCTCGAAATACTTTTAGGTCTAATAACAACGCTAAAAGAAATTTCACTTCTGAAGAACTATTTCAGATTAATTATTCAGAACCCGAAAAACTTTATCAAGACGAATTTAATATTAATAGCCAATTCGATGATGATTATCCGAACGATAAAATCATAGGTCCAATACAGTACGAAAGTGAAGACCCAACTCTAGCCCAACCGCAAGACGAAACTGACTTTAGACAAAATAACTATAAATTTTTGGGACACGGGCCTACAGAATCAAATAACATAAATGAAATATTTTCTGACTTCTTTTCTCGCGATCTACCCTATCTCGAAATTAAAAATCCTCCAATCAAACTGCTTATAGATAGTGGCTCTATGAATTCTCTTCTGAATCCAGTAATAGCCGAAAAGTACTTTTCCCATAACATGTATCCGTCAACGTCAATAATAAAAACCGCGACAGGCGAAAATGAATCTAAATTTAAAGCTGAAATTTCGGCATTTCCCGAATTAAAATCAGCAGCAAAACTTAATTTCATTCTATATAAATTTCATAATCAACTCGATGGTTTAATAGGGCTTAATGATTTGAGAAAATTAAATCTTGTCATAGATTTTAACGAAAATGTGCTTAAAAATAATGTTGTAAAAATTCCTATTTTTTATAAACTAGACCAGTCGAAACACCTGATATCGGAAGACGCCAACGAGGTCATTGCTGTTAAAGTTCCCATAGATTACGTCGGCGACGGTGAAATAATAGTACCAGAGATGAAACTCGATCAACTTTATTTCCCAGAAACTTTAACATACGCTAAACACGGTTTTGCGAAAACAGAGATTAGAAATAACACGAATAAAAGAATTAACTTGACATTAGATAAGCCTATAAATGTTACAGTTCTTACAGAATGTCCTAAACAAAATTACGAATTTTATACAATCGAAAATATTTTTCCCATACCCAATAATAAAATGAATTATAACAATAAAAACGAGATAAATGTGACTGAGAACAGTGACAATGAGTCAATGATAGTTAACACGGGAAACATAAATTACGATATCGATAACTACATACAGAACTTGACTGAAGAAATAGAAACTGAAAATGACCTACAGAACACAATAACTGACGAAGACAAACAATCCTTTTTAGAATTTATTGACAACATTGACAATCAAAATCCCAACACTGTAGAAAATGTTACCGAAATTCCTAACAAAAACACCGAACACTTATTACCATTTAGTGAACACATAGAAAATCAAGATGACGACGACGAGACAGTACACTCCGCTGCCGAAAACCCTATTCTTGAAATTCCCTTCACCGATCAATGTACCAACTCATATAATAATCAAATAATCATTAAACAAGGAAAAGCTAATTCTTTTCATACAAGTATCAGCCAACATTTTGGTAATAAAACACGAATTACTGCACATTTGCATTTGACAAATAGTAAAGACAACTTAACTTACGAAATAATTAACCTATTTAAAGACTACGTAGATCCCAATAAATTGTACTGCATCCATATTAAAGAATCGACTTTAGATCTAGTTCCTATAGTAATTACAACCCTTCAAAATACATTCAAAAACCACGCCTACAAATTAATAATTTCTCGAAAATTAGTAGTCGACGTAGAAAATCCAGACGAACAGTACAATATTCTAAAATATCATCATGAGACTAAAACTTGCCACCGAGGTATAAATGAGACAACTGAGGCTCTAAAAAATAAGTATTATTGGCCGAACGCTAAATCTGATATCACAAAATACATAAACGCTTGTCATATTTGCCAGGAAGCCAAATACGATAGGCACCCTCCTAGAATAAAATTTGCTCTTACGATTACACCCTCGAAACCATTTAAGGTAATACATATTGACGTATTTCAAGTTTGCAAAACAAAATTTTTGACAATACTCGACTCTTTTTCGAAATACGGACAAGCCTACCTAATAGAACCAAATTTAAGTGCGATAAATATCCTAGAAGGATTAAGTAATTTTATTTCCCACTTTGGTGTTCCTCAAGCTATCACCTGCGACAGCGGTACTGAATTCAAATGCGAATTAGTCAAAGAATTTTGTAAATTACATAAAATTCGATTGCATTTCACAACACCAAGAAATTCTACAAGCAACAGCCCGGTAGAAAGATTTCATCTCTCTCTTTTAGAAAACATAAGAGTCCTAAAATTACAATATCCCCAAACGACGATAAGACAACTTGTTCATTTTGCTGTGATAGGCTATAATTCATCAATTCATAGTGTTACGAAATGCAAACCCTACGACATTATCCTTGGAGACACCAAAGCTTTAGATCCTTTTGATTTGACAAACGAACAAATAATAAACGACTACATATCAGACAGGAAAATTAGGCTTCAAACTATATACAACGACATTAAAAATCGAACTCAAGTGCAAAAAGAGAAAATAATAGAATCGCGAAATGAATCACGCGAAGAACCTCCGACTTACGAAGAAGGACAAGACATATTCATTAAAAATAGGGAAGCTGGACGTAATAAATCGAAACCCCGACATATTAGAGCATCCCTTAGTAAAGATTTAGCAAATAAAGTAGTAACTAGTAATAAACTAGTTTTGCATAAATCCAAAGTAAAACGACCAAAATCTACTAATAAAACTTCTTTGCAGGAGAAAAATGGAAACCCAAAGGACACTGACATATCTAATATTAATCCTCCCACATCTTAATCCCATAAGTAGTGACGTAGAAATTATAAACTTAAGTACTCCCCTTTTACCCTTAGAATTAGGAGAAACGAAGTTGATTGAAACTAAGCATACTTTTATCCACTATATTGAAACTAATCTATTAGCTGCGCAAATTAACAACACCAAATCATTTTATCAAAAAATAGTCATTATCGCAAATCATAAAAAGCTCTTACACGAATCTCAAGAAATACATTATTTACTATCACACACCGAATATCTTATTAATATGGCAAACACTAAGTTAAATAATCTTTACCTACAAATAGATTTAAGAGAGGCCTTATAGATGGCATTGGAACCGCAAGTAAATGGTTATTTGGCACTTTAGATCATGACGATGAAATTCGATACGATGAACAAATTCGACAACTCACTCAAAATCAAAAATCTCTCTATCAAGAGCTAAACCTCCAAACTTCCTTAAGTAAACATTTAATTCAACATTATAATAAAACTATAACTGATCTTCGAGACAATCAATTGTTAATCAATGGTAAACTAAATCAATTAACTGAAAAAATCAATAATTTCACTGACGATATCTACATATACATATCACTTCAAAACGCTTTGGATCAAATAATACTAAATTGTCAGAATTTAATTAACTTTTTAGATAACTTGGAAAATGCGATTATATTTGGACAATTAGGAAAATTGCATACAGCTATTTTAAACATTGACCAACTACATACTTTAGTAAAATACGCAGAAAAGAAGTATAAAAATAGAATTCATAAATTTAATAACTTATATAACTATTATCAATTAATAGGTGTTCAGATATCCGTAAGCCAATCTAAAATAATTTTCGTTTTGCATTTACCTATTCTAAACGAAAATATCTACCATATGTTTTAAATCATTGGCCTTCCTTACCAAAATTCCATAATTATTCCAAAACACCCTTACCTTATACTCGGTACGCAAGACTACCAGTACGAGCTAGAACCCTGCCCAGCAGTGAAGCGAATTTATTTCTGTACACAAAAAGATAAAATTACAACAGATGACTGCATCATACCATTGATACAAGCGAATAAACCAAACTGCAGAGCCGAAGAAGCAATGTTGGACCACCCAATTGTTGAACAATTAAATGATAGATTCATATTATTATTACCAGCCGATAAAACCATTAAAACTGAGTCACACTGCGAAAAATCCAGAGTTTTCGAGACTAGAAGTAACACCCTGCTCAAATTACCCAAAAACTGCACGGTCATTGTAAACAATATTACTTTTACCAACTTAGAGGACAACATCCGGGGCAACCCACTAATTTTGCCTGAACTGAAAATCGAAGAAGAATACAAGATAGAACATTCCAGTAATCCAATACTAAAATTAAAATCTATCAATACTAAATCAATTCAAGAACTGAAATCAGAAGCTAATTCGATTCAATATAGTAACCCAATTCACCCTATCGTTTGGAATACGCCTAGTTTACTCATTGTTCTACTGGTCACTGGAACTGTAATTATTGTTTGGTATTGTAGGAAGAGCCACCCCAAGAAAGAAGAGACCACAGAAGAAAACCACCCGACTTCATCCGTAGTGTTTTCTCTTAAGGAGGGAGGAGTTATATGTTAAGAAACTGTTAATGTGTGATAAATAATGTAAACTCAGCGAATCCGCATTCTTTGTTACTTTTCTGTATTTTATAATAATTTTTTCATTCTCTGCTTGCATTTCTAATCGTTCACTTCGTTCAATTGTAAAAATAAAGTTTTTAAAAAATTAGTTTACGGATTAATTTTCTTAACTCGCTTCTAAATGCTTATTTAAAACTCTAGAGGCAAAACTTATTGGTTTTTCAGAACCGTCTGGGTAACTGTTAAGTATTTGTTGTGTTATGATAGTTAGTTTTAGTTACCTGATGTTATGACATATTTTTCATATATCAATGTCACTATTATATAAAATAATAAAAGTCATATAAAAATCTAACGATTATATTCAATCCTATTAATATACAATAAAGTGGCGACGAGGATAAAAAAAACGCAGCAATAAAAAAGAGAAAATGGCAACGGAATTAACACCATTAATAGAAACATTAACTGGACTAATTCAAGTACTTCAACAACAACAAAATAGTGCAGCAAATGATGTTAAAGAAACATTAAAAACACAGATTATAAATTTTGAACCATTTGACGAATTTTCAGAAAATTTCGAAAGTTATTGCCAACGCTTAGAAATTTTTTTTAAATTGAAAGGATTGGGCAAAGAGGATAGTGCTACTAATGAAGCTAAAGTCATGGTTTTAATAAACTGCT